>QZGG01000465.1:0-135907 GCA_006409495.1 Sedum album
AGAAATAAATAACTTTAGTGAAACGGAGAGATTTATCCTTGTTTATTAGAAATAAAATAGCGATTGTGATTAAATTAAAATAAATTAGTAAATATCACGGGATGATGAGAATGACCTTTTAGATAAGCATATTTGTCTTTTTGAACAATATATATCAGAATGAATAAAATATAAAAACAAGACAACACGTAATTACGAGGTCTCTCTTTTTCTCTCTCTGCCGAATCAGACTGCCATTAAAGCACTACTCATTGAAGCGAAGTACTCCAAGGCCTCTGAAGTCCGATGCTAAAAAGATGAAATGGTATGATGTTAATGAGGCCTGGAACAGGAATCCACGAGCGCTTCTGTGAAGGTAACAAGTTTTGATCGGTTCAAGTTTTCATCTTTTTTTTGTTTTTTTGGGTTGCCGGAATTCATCTCGTACTTGGTCTCTTGTTTGTGTGAAAAGGGTTGTTTTTGTTTGACCCGGTATGTGGTGAAGTATAGATTTTTAACTGGTTAATCGTGTTGGGTTTCAAGGATTTGAGGTTGGAATTGATTCAGGACATTTGGGCTAGGGTTGGATTTCAGTGTTGGATTTGGGGTTTGATTAATTTGACGTGGTTTTTTATTGACTGTGCCTGTTCTGATCTTGTAAAAAGGTTGAATCTTGGTGAACTTCTCTTGAGTTCCTACTGATTTTGACTGAATTGACTTGTCTAGGGATTCTTTTGCTTACTTAGATTTGGGTCTTCTTGATTTATGAGAGCGGTGGACTTTTCTCAGTTTGGCTTCTAGCGCTAGAATTGATTTTGGGATTACAGATAGTTTGGTGTAATAGTGGATACATCACTTTGGTCTATGGTTGCCGAGATTGACTTTCAAGGGACTTTGCCAGCTTAATGAGAACTTGAAGGTAATCTTTTGTTGGAAAATATGCTTAAACTGTTAATTAGCAAGTTCCTGCACAAATCATCCAAGTCAAAGGAAAGTCACAAGCTCAAGGGATCACCAGCCCTGTCGTCTGATTCTAATGTGACTTCTAAAAGGAAGGATTTATGGGGCAGCATATCTACGGAGCCAAACAGCATACTTCACAGGGGTATCCACATAGAATCCTTGTCTAGATTTGATCAGGATTCTAGAATCTCTGACAGTGTGATGTCCTGGCCGAATGGTGATTTTTCATTACCCGTTTATGAGTCATTGCCTAACTTCAAGGATGTCCCGAGTTCTGAGAGACCAGCTTTGTTCTTTCGGAAATTGGCTATGTGCTGTGTTATATTTGACTTCAATGATTCAACGATGGATTTCAGAGAAAAGGAGATCAAGAGACAGACGTTGCAAGAAGTTGTGGATTACGTCAACTCTGCCAATGAAAGCTTCTCAGAAACCATCCTTCACCATATCACTAAGATGGTGTCTGCCAATTTGTTTAGATCATTCCCTGCTCAGACTCGAGATACGAAAACCATCTCAGCGTTTGACGCAGAAGAGGAAGAGCCAGTGATGGATCCTGCATGGTCGCATTTGCAAATTGTTTATGAGCTGTTATTGAAGACGGTTACTTCCTCCGAGACAGATGCAAAATTAGCTAAAAAGTACATTGACCACTCTTTTGTCCTTAAGTTGTTAGAGCTGTTTGATTCCGAGGATCCCAGAGAAAGAGAGTATCTAAAAACCGTTATGCATCGAATATATGGAAAATTTATGGTTCACCGACCATTCATCAGGAAGGCAATTAACAACATATTCTACACTTTTATCTACGAGACAGGGAAACATAACGGAATAGCAGAGCTATTGGAAATCTTGGGAAGCATCGTGAATGGATTTGCTCTGCCGTTAAAAGAAGAACATAAACTGTTTCTTGTGCGAGCCCTTATTCCTCTGCACAAACCGAAGTGTTTGGCCATGTACCATCAGCAGCTATCGTTCTGTATAACCCAATTTGTGGAGAAAGACAATAAACTTGCAGATGTTGTTGTCAGGGGTCTATTGAAGTTTTGGCCAATTACTAACAGCTCGAAAGAGGTCATGTTCATAAGTGAGCTGGAGGAAATATTACAACTAACTCAACCTAATGAGTTTCAGCGCTGTATGATACCGTTATTTACCCGCATTGGTTGTTGCTTGAACAGTCCACACTTTCAGGTAAGCTTCTTTGGATTTCTGCACGCATATTTACCGTTTGTTGCATTTATTGTTCAGGTTGAAAGCTATGTGCAATCATCGAAACAAAGCTTATAATTATTTTAATTTTAAGATTCATAAATTCACAATACTTTGGCATCATAAGATTCATTCTTTGTTTGTTCACTGTAGGTGGCCGAGAGAGCTTTATTTCTATGGAATAGTGAGCACATCGAGCATCTGATTAGGCAAAACCGCGATGTTTTACTACCTATTGTTTTCCCAGCGCTGGAGAGAAATGCCCTGAATCACTGGAATCTAGCAGTCCAAAACTTATCAATGAATGTGCGTACAATTTACTTTGATCTTGATCCTGACCTGTTCAAGGCATGTTTGCAAAAGTTCCAAGAAGATGAACAAAATGAAATTGATATCAAAGCTAGACGGGAATCTACATGGCAGAGGTTAGAAGAAATGGCTGCAAAGAAAGGTACAGTCAAAGAAGCTGTACTGGTTCGCTAACACCTGCTTTGCTCCCTTCGTGGTTACTTCATGGTGCTGAAAATAGCGGGTTAGTTCCAAATAACCTTAGTTTACTAGACTGCAGATTGGGAATGGTTATTATGTGGATATAACTGAACCCGTTGGTTCAAAATGAAACACTTGATTCCCTAAATAGCAATAGCTATCCTTAACATTGCATATGCATATTATTCAGTTAAGAGTGACTTTTTTTTTTTTTCGGCTGACGAGGTCAGCGATGGGGTGGCAGTGGATGCAGGTGAACATGTTATGCATTATGAGACACTAGTTAAGACATCATCAGTTAGTGTATCACTAGGATATGTAACTAGTGTGATATCTCCCAACACAAGGTAGGTAAGCTCAGCTCAGCTCAGCTCACTGGATAATAACTTGAAGAGAAATGAACAGTGTCAGCTATGGAAAGACTTTGATCCATCATGGGACAGCCAGGTGCCTCACTCCACCAGTCAAACCTCAGAGCATCATATAGATGCACAGGAACATTAGCCATGAGATCAGACTCATTGGAGTGATGCAAATCATACAAATCTTCACTTTCATCCCTCTGAAATTTATAGTCCTTTCCAAATGCTACCAATGCCAGCTCACTGTCAGCATGCTCAAACCTGTTCTTATGAAACTTACTCACATTTTCATGACTGTTTTTTGTCTCTCCACCCCAAGAGTTCCTTTCCATAATGTTAGCATCAATATTTGCAGACTTCATGTCTGATTCCACTGATTCACCAACTCGAATCTTCTTATTCTGAAGTTTAAAAGATTTCGATTTGGTGTCTTTAACTTCAAGATCACCAGTGCAGTATATGTTACTGCTAGAAGCTCCATTTTCCGCATTCATATGTTTTCTGGAACTTATTTCTCGAGCTCCGAAATATATTTCCTCAGCATTTGTCGATATGTCAGAATGTTTTACAAGACAGAAATCCACATCAAGATGATTGGATATCTCAAATGGTTTATCACCATTCCCTCTGCAGCCTGCTCAAGTATAACCTATATTTCTGCAAAAGAAAATATTTTTTTCATCAATCAGAATGTCAGAAACATCGAAAACGAAACAAAACAAGTAAATTTGAATTACCTGTAAGTGGCTGGCAACATTTTCTCTAGTTAACCATGGAACATTCATAGAATCAAGTATGTTCTTCGGTCTGATTTCTGCAAAAAAGTATAACAGAAATAAATACATAAATGTAAAGTTAAGTATCTTGAAAATGAAAACTTAAGTTTAAGGCTTACTTTCAATCCCAATCAGTTTTACAGCTTTGACAAACTTCTGATGAAGTTCGACGGTCCAAACCACTCTAGCTCGCTTTGCAAATGCATCGCCGAGTTCTGTACTGTCAATGTTTTTGCAGTCAGCATCTTTTCTTTTCCTTGTAGGACTTATTTCATTCAGATAGTTGTGCACTGCAACAGATTGAGTTTGCTCACTCCCATTTCTCATCATCTGAATAACTTCATCATAATTTTGTACATCATTGATCCTTTTTCTTAACACATGCTGCCATATGTTCCGCAACTCCTTCATTCTTATCGGTTTTAGTAGATAATCGCAGGCTCCGTGCTGAACTCCTTTCATCACCCTGCTTGTTTCTCCATCAACAGACATCACTGTTGCAAAATTATTAGTCCCTTTGAATGATAAAAATATGAATCTGAAATTATTGAAGGGAAAAAATGAAACATACTGATGACAGGAAGATCCATCTCTAGTCCAACATGTTCTAACAGCTTAAAGCCATCCATGTCTGGCATGTTGACATCACTGATAACAATGTCGAATCCATTCTTTCTTTCGCGAAGTATGCTTAATGCCTCCATTGCTAGGCAACATGTGGTTACTGAAAAAAATCATACATATATAGCACGAAAAAACCCGGGTCAAAAAAATTTATAAGCAAAGCCTTCCAAGTTACTGAGGTGAAACTATTTGATTCCAAGCTTCAGACACTAAAATTTCGACACATTAAAAAAAACTAAAACATTTTTTTCTATTTTCCTAAATATGAAAATCATCAACAAAGACAACATTTGATGTCAGAAAACTGATCATAGGCAACAATTTCCCAAAATCAGTAACAAATTTATGTGGAATAAACTCCAAAAATCACAAAGATTTCTGTGCAAAGTGGATGTGACAAAAGGATAAAAACAGACCTTCATAAAAGCATTTTTTGAGCATCTTCTCCAAGATTTTAAGCCAGGTGAGATCGTCGTCCACAACCAGAACGCGCAGACCAGACGGAAACCCATCGCCGCGAGAGGAAGCAAATCCAACGTTGTCCATCATAAACTTCCAGCCAAGTGAGTTGAAGAACTCAATCTTTTAAGTGGCTGTTTGGAATATTCTTAGTTACACAAGTAATGGAACAAAGAATAACGAATTTTGGCGCTCGTTAGTTAACGGTTTAGTACTCTCGGCGCACGTTAGAACTCTTAAATAACCCTAAATCTCATATTTCATCACTACAAAAAAATTGGAAATGAAGAAAAAAGCTTTGTTAGAATATAGTTGAGGTTCCAATTACACACACAATGATTGGTTCAATCATTTTAGTAGTGATTCTTTATGTCTTATGATAATGTTTCTTAGAAATTCAAGTCAAGTGGTGATAATGTGAAAGTAGCTTTGAGACACAAACATGATAGATTAGATGAAAATGTATGAAAGCAAATAAGCAATATGTAGAAGCCAAAATGGGCTCAAAAGGTGACAATTCCCACTAGCTAAAAGCACATCCTCTATATGTATTCTTCAACAAAATAATAGAGTAGAGAAATAATGATTGGGACATGAGATGGAAATGAGGATGAAGCATTTTTCTCCAATTTGAGAGGATGAAGATGAACAACTCAAATGTCACTTGTTCTTAAGTGCAATGTTTCTTTTGTTTATTTTAACAAAAAGGTTAAGAGGATTGTGAACATTTTGTGTTAAATTAGTGTTCCATTTTCTCCTTGTAAAGCATGATGCTTGATCATCTAGTTTCCTTTTTTTGTTTTCATCTTTTTTGACAAACCATTTTACACATACTTTCTAGATTGGTGCTTAGAGCACATTGATGTTTTTGGAAATTGAAAGTGATATAAAATGCATTTGCTAAATTCTTTACTAACTGACACATTAAATGTTAACTTTACCGGCCGCTCTGATATCAGAATACATTAATTCATTGAACATTGTTGATCAAAATACTGAGAGTAATCTTATTTGTGTTATTCGTATTTCAATCTTAAAATTATTCTTAATACCGATCAAAAGTTAAATGATTCTCAAACTCAAGTCATACATTCACTGAGATTTTGAAACAATCACCTAGTCGATCAGACTCCAATTTTAGTGCAAAATTTATAGTACCAAATTCATTTCTAGCATTCAACATATTTAGTTTTCTTTCTTTATCTGTACTATCTATTCATAATTGATTGATAATAACACTAAAATTAAATATTTCAATAGCAACAAAATAAAGAAAAAACATTGAACAGCCAAATTAAGTTGTGCAGCAGCTCCAACACCAAAACATACCCCAGGCCCAACAACCTAACAACGCGGCGTTTCACAACCAATCCATCCAACCCGATCCAACTTCCCATCGACACGTGTCATCTTCACAGCTGCACGATCACTAAACAACAAAACAATCCCAACCGCTCAACAGCGAGACATGAAACCTATCAAAGTGATAAGAACGAGGTTGGTCCACGTGTACTTCACGTAATTCAAAACATCCACCGTCAACGGAACGCAAACACTGCTTCTTCATCATCAATCGACGGCTGCTGCTTCGTCCATTTTCCAAGACGATTCTTCCCACACCCTGTTTATGATCTTTAATCTCTCCATAAAGTTCCAAACTTTTCAGATTGAGCGGCGTTTGAATTGCATGATTAAGGGTTTTGGGTATTAGGGTTTGTTGAAGATGGAGATGATGTTGTACCAAGTGGGGAGGGTTTCGTATCAAGATTCTCTCCAAGTTCTAGAAGCTGATATTCAGCACGCTAACGCCCTGTATGCCCCCATAATTTTTTATTGTGTTTGTATTTTTGTGTGTTTCAGTTTCTGGGTTTAATTTTACACTTTGAGAATTTGTGAAATTCATTCAGATCATTTTGATTTCCAATTTTTGGGTTTAGGGTTTTGTTTGCTCATTTGTTGTTAGTTACTTATTTTGGCATTTGTGGTTTCTGGGGATTTTTGTGGTTTTCGTATGTTATAGCTTGTCAGATTTTTGTGGATTGTATTAAATATAGGGGTTATTATTTGGTGATTGAATTTGGATGTTGATGATTGAGATAGCTGTTGGCATCATTGGATCAATATCTGCATTACAATTTATGTATTTGTTTGATTATGGTAGAGTACATTTCTGAAAAGGTGTTGACATTGTTGTTCTTATTTGCAGGGCCGCCACGATTCCTACAGCTAAAGGTGGCACGCGTCTTCAGATGAAGTTGGTCTACAATCATATGGCTCCAATTTTTCTATTTCTGCTTCAGTGGCTAGATTGTTCTTGCACATGCTTATTGCCACGATATTTCAATCTATTTCATGTTCTTGTCTATAAGGTTGGTGGTTGCTAGCCTTGGTTTTTATACGGAATTTAGAATTTACTATCAGATTTTGTAGTGCTTTTGATATCTAATTTGGTTAGTTCTTCTTCAGGTTTGTGCAGATAAGAAGTCCACTATATCGCGTTATGGGCGGAAGGCTTCATAAAAGATTTTTATTGTGAGAAACCGCTTTTTGTGGACTCATATTAGTTACTATGTTTGGAATGCATATCAATGTCTAATTTTTCGATTGTGCTATCCTCAACTGCAGCTGTTATATTGCCATCCCTACAGCGTCTCCATGGTGATTTAGCATTGCTGGAAAATTGTAGCGATAAAAAATTAGGTGTAGATATTGTCGCTAAGAAGAAAATTGAATATGGGTATAGCAAAATGGATATGGAAAGGGAAGAAGAATGTGGTATTTGTTTAGAGCCCTGCACCAAAATGGTGCTGCCCAACTGTTGTCACTCTATGTGCATCAACTGCTATCGTGATTGGTAAGCCTCTCTAAGATATCAACTTAAATATTTAGCAAGTTAAAAGATAAAGCCAAATCAACATTGTCTGATTATGTATTGCTATGCTGAACTCTAGGAATGCAAGATCAGAATCTTGCCCATTTTGTCGAGGAAGCTTGAAGCGTGTTAAGTCTGAAGACTTGTGGGTTCTCGCTGGTGGAGACGACGTTGCTGACACTGAAACGGTCACCAAAGAGGACTTACTGCGGTTCTACCTTTACATCAACAGGTTGCCAAAAGATTTTCCAGACGTTCTCTCACTGGTGTATAATGATTACCTAATCTGATAACAATAAACAAGTGTACATATTATGAACTGCTTGTGTTGCCACAGCTCAGCACACATCTGCACATATTGTGCATTTCAAGGAACCAAATAAAAGCTCCCAGTCCCATGTTGTCCATTTCAATGAGCGTCTAATGAAAACTTTCAAACCGTAGTTTTTGATGAGATATGAGCCTAAATTCCTAGGATGTTGGCTTGGTGGTGATAAACACCTATATGTTTGATCCGCTTACTGAACCGATCATATGTTTGATCCGCTTACTGAATCAATCACTAGTTTGATCCAAATTGCAGCTTTAAAGTCATAGTACAAGATTCAGTAAATAATTTACGATTCTCATTCAACTAGTCGATAAGACAATCGAGTATTAGGAACCAAAATTCCATATAATTGTAACTCATTGGCTTGTTCAGAGTCAAGATTTCACTAAATCTATTTCAATTTTCAATCGGGTCGGGAATCAATTTGGTCGTCGGAGACGGGTCAAGAATAATTTAGGTCGTCGGAAACGGGTCGGGTGTTACTTAACAAAACACGTCCGACCCGCCATTCTGTGCAGAATCCTGATTCGGATCTTTCCGAAGCAACCTAGGAGTTTCCAACGCTCTGTCGAGCACCGTTTTCATGGCGAGTTTACTCCCAATTCGTCCCTTTTCTCCACTCAGGCATCACCCTGAAGCTTCTAGAAGATGCATACACCAGTTTGGCGGCGGTAGTTTGTGGTTGAAACGGGGTCGGGTTCGGAGTGGAGGAGCGGTGATGTTAGGGTTTAGCCCGCCGGAGTTTTTATTTGATTCTGATGGTATAGAGGGATTGAAGGAGGCGTTGGTAAGAGCTGAAAGTTTGATTTATACAGTGGCTGATGCTGCAGTTTCATCATCGGATGCAGTTGTGAGTGGTGGTGGTGTTGGGGTTAAGCAGAACGGTGATTGGCTTTCTGGGATAACTTATTACATGGAGAGCGTTTTAAAGGTGTCTGCTTTTTTCCGCAGGATTTTTTTGAGTTTAAAGAGTGTAACTTTTTTATCTATAGTACTTTGGCTATGGAATAGATGTGAAGGGGTTTGAAGCTTTAGGATTTTAATCAGAACTTAATTAAGCGAATAGAAAATGGATTTGATGTGAGATGTTTTACAGAGAAAAATGAAATGTTGAGGCTTCCATGATTTGTTAATTTCTCTTTTCTGCTCCGTGTTCATTGGCATCCTTGATTATGTTATTCCATAGAAAGAATAAGCTGTCTGTTGATATGTAGTTATTCAAAGTTGTCAAAGGAAACCTACATTTTGTTAGTTTATTGATTCAGTTGTTATGGGTAAAACTACAAGATGATACTGATTTATTTATCAATGAGCAGTTTTCGGATTCCATTTATCGTGAAATTTTGAATTCTGATTGAAATTGTGTTACAGGTTTTAAAAGATGGCCTGTCTACTTTGCATGTTCCGTACTCGTATGGTTTCGCCATCATACTACTTACAGTTCTGGTTAAGGCAGCAACATTTCCATTGACAAAGAAACAGGTATGAGTATGATTCCGTTGACACAACTCCGATAACTTCACTAACGTAACCATGGACTATTATCATTTTTCGCTTCCACTTTTTTATAAAATACACTCAAGGATCTAGTTATTGTGCATTAAAGAACATGTATACTGGCCATACTAAACTTGAATGTGTTAACGAATGAGTTTTAGTGGAAATGCAAGTTAACTCTCTTGAATTCTAATGTGGCCGATGAAGTATGAAAGTATTTCAAACGATGAGAAAGAAGTTAATCAGCTGTCAGTTTATGTGAAAATAGGTAGAATCTGCAATGGCCATGCGATCCTTGGCACCCCAAATAAAGGCTATCCAGGAACGATATGCAGGGGATCAGGTAAAGTTCATCGTTTGATATCTCATCGCCTCGAACAACAAAGCTCATATCCTTTTTATTTTTGCCATTTCCAGGAAAGAATTCAACTAGAGACTGCACGGTTGTATAAACTTGCCAACATAAACCCCCTAGCAGGTTTTAGAGATTATCGCTAATTTTCCATTTCACACTTCTGCATATATTTAATATATGAAATTTGAATTTTGCGACTTCCAATTTATTTTGGACATGAACATCGGTCACCTTCATGTCTTCTTGTATCAAATCTATGATTCATTCCTTGTTCTAGGTTTACATAATTTCCTTTTGTATCTTCAGGATGTTTGCCGACACTTGCAACCATACCTGTGTGGATTGGATTGTATAGGGCCCTCTCTAATGTGGCCGATGAAGTAAGATGCCATCCTGCTCTTTCATTTTAAGTCTTTTCCCAATTTTTCATCTGTTTGGTTCTATTAGTGGAATTAATTTGAGCATTTTAAGTAAATGTTAACTCTATCATTATCTGAAGGGACTTCTTAGTGAAGGTTTCTTCTGGATCCCATCTCTTGCGGGGCCAACTACAATCGCTGCTAGACAAAATGGCAGTGGCATCTCTTGGCTTTTCCCTTTCGTAGTAAGTTCATGCTCTGTCTGGATATTCACACAATATTCTCAAACAGTTTTTGTAGTTTGTTGTTATTAAGTTGTTCACTCAGCTCATGTGTCTTGTTTCTCTTGTGCATTCTGCGGCTGATATTATTTTTGTGCCGCACCTCTTTTTTAGGATGGTCACCCCCCACTTGGATGGCAGGATACTTTTGCGTACCTTGTCTTGCCTGTTTTGCTTATTGCATCTCAGTATATTTCTCTGCAAATCATGCAGCCCTCCTCACAGGTCAGTATATTATTCTCTATGTAATTATATAATGACAGACACCAATTAGTCAGACCGGGTGTTTTTTGCGTGCAGAGTAACGATCCAAACATGAAGACTTCTCAAGCAATAACAAAATTTCTACCTCTTCTGATTGGTTACTTTGCTCTTTCAGTCCCTTCGGGGCTGAGCCTTTACTGGTGAGTTGATTGCGTGTGTTTGAGTATATATGATGTAACTGTGCAGTAAGGCTTTTTTTGTAAAAGTTTTCGTTGTCCAAAGCTGCATAATAAGCTATTTTTAGCTATTTTAATTTTTGTGTAAACTTTTCATTTATTATGTTCAATTTTTCGGCTGTTAGGCTGACAAATAACATTTTGAGCACTGCACAACAAGTCTGGCTTCAGAAGTTAGGTGGTGCGCAAAATCCTATAAGCAAGCTCAACGAAGTGGAGGAATTACAAATTCCCAAACCCACATTGGAGCCAAAGGCTAAAGTAGAGGCAACTCGGCAAGCCATAAAATCAGTTCCATCAGGCCCGAAACCTGGTGAAAGGTTAACTCGGCTTTATTCCCGCTCCTTCACCTTCTCTTTTTAACACTACATAGACTCATGCCTGTTGATGTATTGCAGATTTAGACAATTGAAAGAGCAAGAGGCCAGGAGAAAACGATTACAAGAAGAAAGGAGGATTCAGGAAGAAACATCAGGAGTGCTAAGTAATGAAAACGGGGCATCAACGAGTAAGACAGAAAGTAATGCAGCTCAATCTCAAACTCCTGAAAGTCAAGATCTGGAAATTAAAGACCATGTTAAAAAGGTAAAAGGCTAGTCCTCAAGAAATATAGATCGTTGCAATACGCTTTGCAGCTTTTAATTCTTTTTGGTATGTCTTATTGACTGAAACTATCACAGGAAGCAGTTCAAGTACCAAATGGAGTATCCCCTGAGAAGGAAGCTATAAGCTCATCTCAGGGAAACAATGAAAGATCATAGCAAACCTAATTAATAAATTCTCGGCAAGTTTCTTAGGGCATCTGCACCGGTGAGTTGCTCCATGAGAAATTT
Organism: Sedum album; assembly: GCA_006409495.1. Classification (NCBI taxonomy): domain Eukaryota; kingdom Viridiplantae; phylum Streptophyta; class Magnoliopsida; order Saxifragales; family Crassulaceae; genus Sedum; species Sedum album. Next base: position 11,833 of record QZGG01000465.1, read on the forward strand.
CTCATGGAGCAATTCAATCCCAGGTTTGTGCATCCATGAATTGCTTGTGGAGAAAATTCTCCATGAGAAATTTCTCCAAACAAGCTTTGTATTTGAGCATAATTGCTCCAAGAATTGCTCAAGGAGCAATCCTTGAAGCAATTTCAATCTTCCCAAGCAATTGCTCCATGAGAAATTTCTCATGGAGCTTCTCACCGGTGCAGATGCCCTTAGAATCCAGTCAACCTCATCCTTACAAGTTACACGAAACATTTTCATAGCTTCGTTTTTTGTGGGATTATGATCACAGGTTTTCAATATGCTAGAATCAAAGCCTTTGATTCAATACAGTTAAATCACACTCAGAAAACAATACCCTTTGTCAGGGTCTATACTCAGTTTCAGTTCAAGAACTGAAAATGAAGATGTTATATTTTCTTGAAGCTTATTTTAATTCGGAAACCTAGCACCAGATCAACTGATGTGCATGTGCCCTTTTCGCATTTCGGATAACATTAGCTTATATATAAATGTGAAATTATAAGGTAATTAGAGAGTGAAAGATTCTACAAGGATATGTACCTTTTAGAAAGACGAAAGGATATGATCTTAATTGTTAATTTTTATCAATTCAACGGTTGATATCGTTAATCGTCAATCACTAAACCGTTCGAATTTTTTGCAATTTAACCGCTCAATTAATTAAAAAATAATTTTAAATTCAACCATCGAATTAATCAAATCAGTGGTCAATATTACGTCATTTTGTCTCACGAAATTAATATATCTCTTTAGAACATAATGAAATAAAGATATTACCAAAATACTAAATTATTTTACCTTAAACCTTTATGTGAAACTACATCGGTTCATCTCGCAGCAAATAGCCGATCTTAATCCCACCGCATGTCTTAAGAAAAATATACGAGTTAAGTTGGTTTATGCTGAAAATATACAACTCGAAATCCCGCCGCTGCCTCCTCCGTTCGGAATCAATCGGTAGTTAATTTAGTCGATGAAACGGGGTTTCCCCCGCTGAACGTTCATCAGATAATTGGCACTAAATTGTGCCGTTTTAGTTTTCTAATCGGCAACCCCAAAATTCATTACCACCACTTTGTCGAATTTCTAGGGTTTCAACGTCGGCCGCAATTCATTGGAGCCGGGCTCATGTTGAAGATCTTGGCACCCTCTTTTAACCCTTTTGGATTAAGATTCTTATAATTTGAAAGTTCCAACCTTTGACCCTCTTGTTTATCTTAAGCTGCTAGATAATGTAAGTTGCCATTTATCCCTTTTGAGTTGATGTTTATTGTCATATTTGCTTGTGTAGATTTGTTGTTGTGATTGCAGCCTTGTAGTTTTATGCTGTTTGAATAACTCACTAAAGATCTTTCCTTTTTCCTTCTATATCAGTGGTTAGTTGAATTTTTGGTTTTCTTTTTTATCAGGGGTGTGATAGAATTGCAACCTAGTTTTCCACGAGATATTGATGGAATAAAGGCTGACCCTAATCCTGATTGGACTTTTGATGAACTTCTGAAGGAGCTCAGGTCATTGGACTTGAAGCTTACTTCATCTTCTGCGCTCGGTCCCTTTCCTTTTACCAAGAAAAAAACACGGTTGGGATAGGTTCATTTTTTGATTTCTGATGTTTTATCTGTTTGTATTGTAGGCAAGTGTAGTAGTTGACAATTTTTGCTCATACTTTTACAGGGATGTTTCTGCCAAGACGGGTGAAGGAAAACCATGTGCAAGTTTTTGTATGCGGGTATCTGATGAAGAATTTGAGATTACTGATAGTGATGAGGAAAATATTCTCAAGAATTCTATAGTACCAAGGCGGTTCGGATGTGATGATCTCTATTTGAGGTACCTTTTTCTCAATTTCCATTGTTTTGAATCAAAAAGCAACTCTGGTCCCAAGTATAACTCTCAAGATAATGCACTCATCTTCTACAAATGCATGTGGTTATGTGTGAATTGTGATAGTAATGGAAAATGGTCTTATTCTTTCATTCAGTGACAGTGATGATGAAAATGATTCAGCTTCGCAACATCAATCCAATTTGATGGAAAGAGTAGGATTGTTTGAAGGTGCATTGTTGGAGCTCACCCATGAACATGATCTTGAGCTTAAGGTATGACATGACGAATCTTTTTTATGTAACATTTTTCAGATAAATGAGTCTTTATGATCAGAATTCGCAGTTTAAATTTACTAAGAAACTTCATCATTGGAAATTTTAAACGTGGTACTCGAGACATAAGCTACTGTTTATTTATATCTGCATTGTATTCAAATGCAACGAGGTTATAACTCTTTCACTGTTTAATGCATAGGAAAATGTGCGTAGTCAAGTTACGGCACTTGAGATTGACCTCTTGAATGAATACGAAAGATGCTCCTCTGCGGTTATTCAGATCCAAAAATACAGAGATGCACGGCGTGAACTGGACAGAAGATTTGATACACAATATAACCGTAAAATGTGAGTCGCTATTTTGTCGTATGATTTCTTATATAATGAGCTGATCAGTAATTATCTCTGCTTTCATTTATGTAGTGCCGAAGTTCTTGACAGTCACTTGACCACTATTCAGCGTGACCATGAGCTGAAGTCTCAGATAGAAGAAAGGAAAATTAGGAGTGATGCAGCCTATGAGGAGGCAAAAAGGAAAGAAAAAGCGCTCCAGTTGGAGAGACTTAGACAAGAAAAAGCTAAAGTTGAAGCAGAGGTACAGAAATTCCCTCATTAGGTTAGCTAGTGAAGCCCACATTACATGTATATACTAGCGTGGTTAGGTTCTCACTTCTTGTCATGTACAAATGACAGAATTATTTGTTTTTCCAATATGTGTACTTCTTCGTAAAGATTGCTTATCTGTATACACCTGTGGTAAACTAGTCATTGGAATTTCTTGATCCAAGCTAGCCTACTTATTCAGTTGATTCATGGCTGGTCCATTCCTGCTTGGTTTTCTCTCGTTATACATGCAAAAATCTATCTAGGTATGTAATCCAACGTTTGTTACTTTACTTCATTGTTCATCTTAATCAGGAGCGTAAAAGATTAGCTGAAGCAGAAAAGCTAGCTGCTTTGGAAACTGAGAAAAAGGCTGCAAAAGAAGCTGCTGAGAAAGAAGCCAATGAACAAAGGCTCCTTTTGGAAGCAGCTAAAGGACAGGCTGATGCCTGTGAAAGAAAATTGGATCAGTCCCAAGGGAATGCATCAGACGTGCCCAAGCAGACCATTTCATCAGGTTTCTATATTCCCTAATCTGAAATTTAGTCTCGGTGGTTGAGTCTCTGGTGAAGAGCTATCTCATATACATATATTTATAAAAACATATCCAAAGTCAACTGTCCTACATTTCTTGTAGGTGACTGTGTCAAGGCTGCTAGAAGCTCAATTGAAGCGGAAAAGACAAGGATGCAGAAGTTTGAAGAGCTATGTGAGATGAACAACAAACTGAAGATGAATTCCCAGCAGGTGTAAACATAAGAATAAACCAATCTTTTTTTGGGTTTTATTTCATGCCACCAGTATAATGTTATTAATGATGTTGTTTTTTAAATTTTGAACAGCCTATTTGTATCATCCCGCATATGATCAAATATCACTAACTATGATGGATTCAATAGTTATGTGCTCTATTTGAAATATAAATATGTAGAATAGTTTCTGGATTTAGATATCACTTGTAGTTCGCCATCTCTTTGAAACGACACTCGTATCTGGTGGCTGACTACTTTCCTTTATCCTTTTGTTTATGGTGCTATGTGTAGGATTTTACTGCCCAAGTGAGGAAGATTGCAAGGGTGGTTAAACAAATAACTGGAACCAGTGAAAGTGTAGAGTAAGCTCGATGAGTAGTGTAGATGTTTATTGTCTTTTCAATTTCAATTTTATGGATTAAATTATGGTGTAGTTTATTAATTGGTAAATACATCACATCTGCAGGAAAAAGTCAATCGAGTTTGTCAACATTTTAAATGATAATCAATGCCCTCACTCAATCAGTCTTGCAGCATTTGCGGAAAAGGTATTCCTTGTTATTTATGTAGTTTTAGCTGCTAAACTGGCCATAGTTTTAATCTGAAATTATCTTGTGTGTTTAACTTGACTAAAATGCTGCAGATTGTCTCTCAAAGCAATCGGTCAGCTGGCACTGCCTTTGCAACTGGCCATGTTATTGTCCTTGTTACTTCACAGGTATTCCTTAAAATTCACCGATAAAATGTATTCAACACCATTCTATTTCAATTTATTCACAAAGGAAGCACTGCAGCTTCTCAGCTTTGTTTTACATCACATTGGCAGGTTCCACATGCATTGGATATTATTCTTGCCGAGTTCCATAGAAGTTGCATTTACACTGTTCCTAAACATATATCTTACTCAAAGGTAGCTCACAATCCATTTCTTTATATATCCCTTCCTTAATAATTGATATCTTGTCTCTCTGTTGCCTTAACTGTTCCTTCTTTATAGACATTCTAGTCATTTTGACTTGTTGTTTATGCTTAAACTGCAACTTTTATTAACTTACAACTGTTTTTAACATGAGATCATTCTTTCACTTGATGCAGTCTGTGTTTAATTCAAGAGAATCTTACTTCAAAACGCTTGGCTTTCGAGAAGCTGATGGGAAACTTGAAAGCGGTGAGGATTTTTTGAAACGAGTGGAATCATGTATAACGCTGTATGCAGCACTCATCCAGGTTAGTTTACTATTTTTCTATGAACACTTAAAATGACATCTGAATGACGAATGCACTGAAATGTTGAACACCATCAATGACCTTTGATGCAGACACAAGTTAGTGGTGTCAAAAATCCTCACGGCATTGAGTGCGGCTGGATGTGGCTTGCTACATTATTGAATACCCTTCCTGCGAGCGTATATACAGCAGTCGCATTAGAGTCATTCTTAAAAGTAAGTCTCAGCTCACTTGCTACTCATTGGCACAGACTCGCTTTCTTTCTAATGCTCAATTTTCACTTATGCAGATTGCAGGATTTGCTCTTTACAAAAAGTACAAAACTCAGTTTATCAAATTGCTGGATGTCATTTCCCAGCACTTTCTGAAATCCCTGAAGGAACGCGAAGAACCAGGAACAGGTCGATACATGGCGAGTATAAAGTCATATATAGAAGATAAGGTATTCTTGCAAGAACCTGAAGGATGGAGACTGCAAGGGAAGCTGTTGTCTCATGTAATGGTTCCAGGTTCTGATCACCAGCAGCCGCAGTATGGACAACAGTATGGTTACAGAGAGCAGCAGTATTCTCAACCACATCAAAGTAGATTTCATCAATACTGAAAACAAGCGTGGCAGTGTATCACTTCCCAGCCGAAAGAAAATGTGATTTGAAATTGGATTTTTGATGCTTAAGGTTGTGAGGATTCTGTATTAATTGCATTGATTAAATCTAATATATATGCTTAAGCTGGACAGCCGGAGCCTGGAGGCCATAATGCGACAAAACCTTGTAACAAGAACACGCCTACTTGTTTGTATCAGTAATATCATTTGAAATAGGGTAGGCGCTTAATTAAGTGAATATTACGTACAACCTATAGCTACCCCATTCGAACCATTATTTTTAAGGTTGGAGATTCTAGCTTCTGTCACTGATGTGATTTATGTCGCACTTGTCTTTTTGTCCAAACTTTACACGTACCAATCATAAAAGTGCTCAAGGTTTTGCTACAGTTCCGGGAGTCCTGAGTCAATACATCAGCCAATCATGAGTAACCCACTAACCCTCATGTGGCTGTTCCTTATGTTTTCACTTTTAAGTTTTTACTTTCACTGTTATTTTATTTTCAGCTTTAATGTTGGTTCAGAGACTCAACAGTCAAAATTTAGCAGTTCAACTTTCAATCAACTTTGCCTTGCCAGCTGTGGTGGGTCACCGTTGCTTCAATCATCTTCTTCCAAGTCTCTTCATTAACTGTTAATGAAACAGAATAAATATAAGGGTCAAGGGTCAGCATCTACCTCCAAATTGATTTCTCCTTGTGCCCACTTTGATGGCCAATTGAGCTGATATTTATCAACAAGCGCTATTATGGCTATTCATTCTTCATCCACTTCCTCTAAGTCCTGCACAGCCAAAAACACATCCATCATTAGTACCTGCAGGCTGCATGTATTATCCAACACCACTAACAATTTCAAACAATATCATCATTAAACTCATGCCATTCAAATATAGCAACAAGGCAATCCATCCATCCCTATTTCAACTTATTCAAACTTAGGAGGAGTATATAGCAATAGTTCAAAGCAATCCTGTCCGTCCTGCTTGCGTATCTTTACTCTTCTTTTCCCAAAACAAATCTTTATCTTCTCCTTGTCAACATCAAGATTTAAACAACCTCAAAACACCCCACCAAAACAAATAGCACAAAAGACAGTCACGCAATAGAATCAAACAATCTTCTATGTTAACTTCCTGGCTTCTTTTTTCAGTGCTGGACTATCTACCGTTAGTTGGACAACAACATAAGTAAGAAGGTTTTCAAACTTTGTAAGAAAGACATAAAACATCAAGCAAAATCATCAATCTACCTGATTCAATACTAAATCTGATTTACCAAACAGTTAAATTAGATATCTTTCATTTAAGGCAAACCCATTGCGTATCCATCCAAAACACACATCAATCAGCACATAAAACTGACCTAAATCAAAACCAAATACCAAGTTAAATAAATGCATGGAACAGGCAGATAGAGTCCTTAAATGCAACAGGCAGAGCCAAAAAAGAAAGTAACAATAAAGATAGGATATGGGTATTAGTACTACCTCCAAAACAATAACAGAAGCGCTGCTGGTCCAGCCTCACCCAGAAGACTCAAATGCCATGCTCTCTCCCCTGTTGATCATAAAACAAATCAACAACTTCAGCACAAGAAAATCCAGAAAACAACAAAGAAAATGCACGCAAAACCATAAATAAAAAGAGAAAAAATCCAAAGAAAACATCAAAGAAAAAGAGTCAAAGAATGACACACGGAAAATACGTGTCGACACAGCGAACATGGAGAGCAATGACGCACGACACCGAGAAGGAATACACCACCGGAAACAATGGCGAATGCCGGTAAACTAGCTGTTGACTGGGGTGACAAAAAACACGACACAAAAACACATATAAACCAAAGACTGCAAAACTTCATTACCACCTGAGATCAGGTTTTACAGTCAGTTACATCGATCACCTATTGCAAGTTGCAACTCCTCTGTATATATATTTATATTATTTATATAAATCCTTCCTTTCAGATTCAGTTCATTTTGTTTTCTTCCGGTATTATTGCCAGTGGTTCCCGTTGTGGACTAAGTAGACGTGGCCTCCGCCGTTAGCGGCGGCGGATGGACACGGAGGAGAATTCCTACCGGAATTTTTCTCGTACAAAACCTGTGGTGCAGGGGAACGGGAACGGTAAGTACACCTGTAAGCTATGGGAGCCGGACAACGAGATGATTTGGAACTAAAACTGGAGCCGCTGAAAGTGACGGAGCTGAATGGAGATGACGTGGCGGAAGACGACGGAGATGAAACTGAAGGTGGAGGCGATACTTTCTTCGCTTGTTTCGGAGGCGATAGGAATGCTCTAATCTTCAACGATGATGAAGATGACGACGCAGCGGCTTTGTCGTACTCTTCGATTAGATTCCCTAGATCTTCGTCGGAGGTGATTGAGACTAGAGCGTCTAGATCCTCCGACGGAAGTTGACAACGGAGGCTAACGGACGCGCCGCAGAGATCTACCAATTTCAACATCACTTCTGTAACACGCAAAATCGATTCGTTAATTTCACGCTCGCTCGAAAATCGATATCGAATTTAAAGAGATTTTGTAACACTGACCGGCGAAGGAGACGGAGCGGTCGACGGAGAGGACGCGAGTGTGGCCGCCGTGGTAACGGAGCTTGCCGTCGGGGTAACGAGGGAGGATTTGCCGCCGTAACTGCAGAGGAATTTCACGGTGGTTGTTGACGCTCCGACCATTTTTCGTCTTCTCGAAATTGATGCGATTTTTATTTGTTGCTGCTGATTTTTCTTTTCTTCTTTCTTCGAACTGAAGTATGGTCGCTTCGTTCCGTATTTATACCAGTAGATAATCGTTTGCGAATTTCCGAGGGTAAATTCGTCATTTGGAGATTTCAATAACTGGTTCAGTTATTCCGGTCCAAGCGATCCAAGTCAATATTTTAATTTCATTTTTTATTTAGAGAGTATTTTTATTTATTTTCAATTTGATTTCACTTTATTTTTTCGAAAAGTTTAACTAAAATCTAAACTTCATTGTAGTCAAACGTCGTCGTAGCAGTAGCCCAGCCGGCAGGGCAGAGTCACGTTCGCGCATCGAGAGTTGGAAAATTGAGGAGGACCACAGCAGGCGGCACCGCAGCAGCTTGTTCACCGAACCAACAACACTAAATAACGAAAAGATAAACGAAAGAGTGAAAGATAATATCCGAAAACTTATGGGCTGAATTGTAATTATTGAAAAAACAAACTCTGATGTGGAATTAATTACGATTTACGACTACATCCTGAGAGTTTTATATTTACGAAAATGTATCTCAGCTTGTCTAGGTAGTTGGCCAAAACGTGGCCAAAACGCGGGGACGTGGTCTGACGACGTCACTTTATATGCTACAAGAAAACGAATATTCCTTTTAACTTGTCCAATTTCACCACGGGACTTCGCTACATGCACTTCAGTTTTTATGACAATTTTACACTAATCTAACCCTCCGTTTGGATGCGGGAGAATGTAGTGGAAAGAAAATTTAAAGAAAAATTTAAAAGAAAGTAATTTTTCATAGAAAAATTGAGAGAAAAATTTATATTATTTTCTTTGTTATTTTTCATTTTTCATAATTCAACCAAACATACCCAAATATTTTTCTTTAAATTTTCCATCAAACTTTCTTTTCCACTCATTTTTTCATGCAACCAAACGGAGCATAAGTTTCAGGTGTCCAGAAGAATCAGGGTAATTTAGTAAATTTAATAGAATATATCAAATTAACACTAAAATGTATGTACAATTAGGGCAAAGAAGAAGGGAATATATGGGGATTCAGATCTAGTATTGCAATAGTATTCTCCAGCAACTCAAAACTATTTAATTTTAATAAAATTCGTCCAAACAACGTTGTTTTGATGCTCGCAACAAATAGTTGCGCTGCATCGAACTCGTATCCTAAACAACATTTTTCTTTACCATGGAGTATGATCTGGTGGAGGAGACCAGAATCATTTGTTGCATAGTTATAATAAAGATTTAAAATAATGAAAAGAAAAACATCAAAACAAATTTATGATATGGTTCGTATCTTTTCTGTGCGTAGATCATGCAATGTTATCCGATATAATGTTTGGTCCTACAGTTTGTAGGGTCTCTCCCAAAGTATGGCTAATAGTTTCCTTCAAATTCTAAAGACCTATTTTTCACATAAAATGTAACACAAAAAACATTTTGTTTTTTAGGGAAAAAAGGTAACGACCATAAGATATCCTTTTCTTTTTATCTCCTTATCCTTGGTGCCATGAAGATAATGCATTCACTACGCACCAACACTTCATGTTATGGTTCCTAGTCTTTCTCTCCCCCATTTGTCCTTCAATTCGATTTTAATGAAGTGAAAAATAATGTAGATTAATGTATTTCGAGGATTATAAAGTGAATTTTAATCGCTGATTGCCTGATTGATCTAACTTTAATGATTAAATTAATTTTAAATTGAAATATGTGATTGAATTAGCAAAACGATACAGACAGTTGAGAATGACAGTTATCAATATTTGACGTTTGATGAATAAAAATCAACTATTAATGATTTCGTATTACAAAAACTTTGTTTATCTTCTTAAAACTTTTTTTTTGATAAGGCAAAAAATGCCTGAATATTGATACAAAATACATGAGAAAGGATTTAGACAGGTGGGAACAAGTCTTAAACCACCTCGGACAACAATACCAGATGTCCAGTTGATCGATCTCGCAACTAGTACCAATACACCCACACTTTCTAGCCATATCTCATTTGATCTAGGGACAATACCAACTAAAAATGACCGGAGCATCCACAACGAAAGAATAAACGAAAAGATACACATTAACCTAACATTTATTTATAAACAAGCCGAGACCAATCTCAGACAATCCGACTACATGCATGTGACGATGAAGAGTTGAGGAGTCCAATGATGCGAGAATCGGCTACATGCATGCAGCCTAGGCGGCGGAGATGGCGGCTGCAAGGAGGTCGGAAGGAAGATCTACAAAACAAAACTCCTAGGGGTGGAGAAATAGATATTCATCAACACGTGAGGGAGATGAATCTCATCTCCACCCTAAAGACACGGCGGAGGAAGGAGGCGGCAGCAAATGAAGAAGAGAGAAGACAGAGCTTAAAGCTTAATCCATTACACAATATCCCATTTGCGTTTAAATTATATTGGACCGGAGCTAAATTGAACCAAGAGCAAATGAATTCGGTCGAGCCGGAGCCGCTAAAGTACTTATGGGGTGGGGAAGTCACGTGACGATGAGGTGATTGGGACAGGTGAGGAAGCCACAGCCACACCACTCAACACGTATCTTCCAGTTAGGACTGCATTTTGATCAATCCTCGGCTCTGACATTGATCTTATATTAGTGCAAATCACACGTGTCTCGTCGGACACCAAGCTCTTATGTTACGTTGTGATTCCGTTTGCTGTTTTTTTCATGTTTTTTAGAAGTAATTTAAAATGAAGGTGACGTGTGGAATCAGTTTAAAGACAGGTTATGGGCAAACTAGGGACATGACTTTCTAAGAGGCTATGAAATGTGAAGTTTCTAATAATGGGAGTTTGGCCACATGAAATGTCCATCACAAAACACTAACTTGAATGATTTCTAAGAAAAAATGACAAACTATGGACACTAATTGACTCACCATTGTCTGTCCAAAAATGACAATATTTGAAAGGTTATGATTCTTACGATCAATTTCATCCATGGAGTAAAGTTATGCATCTAACTGAAGATTAATGCATCCTTCCTGATTCTTCTATGTATCAAATGGTATACTAGTTTAAATTTCATCCTTTAAAATATTAATTTTCAACGACTGATATTATTTCTCACTAAGACATGCGTTCTCCTCTATCTTTCCCCCTTAAAACATTACAATGATGTAGAGGGATTAAGACACACTGAGGTTGTTATGTTGCTAATGATTGATCGAAGTATACAACGTTACTCAATCATCAATTTGATACCTTATGATGCACAAGTTACGGTATACTAAGATTCTTGAAGTTGAACATCAAAAAATTGAGTGTCATTTCGACATCACCTAGTACGCATCAAAAATAAAACAAATAATCGCTTGCCAACCATACGAAAAGGACTAAGATTTCAAGAAAAACATTTTAATGTTGTTAACAAGTGGTTCACGTTATTTGCTTTCTTTGTATTTATAAGTTAAGATTATGACGTTCATAAATGACAGTTTGAGAAATAATTCACATTGGCTATATAATGGAAGAATAATTAGCTTACTAGATATGCAATCATGACTGGCAAACTTGAACTTTTACACCAGACCACATCCGTACATAAGGAAGGTGTATGACAGTCGGTATGCATCATTTTCTTGACACTTCTCCATGTTTGAATGTGTAATAAGTTTTAATATGAATTGTTGTTATCTACACTCTTTGCTAATCCTAACTGGTTTCCAACTCCAGTTATTAAACTACACCTTAAGCGCGTCCTTAATTAATTTAAGGAACTTCACCAAGTTTAGAAATATTATAAACATGTTTTAATAAAGTACGTAAGTACTTCATACGTCTTCCATTTTCATCGTACACGTGCTGCAAATATGTAGACGTGTTCAATAAAGTTGATGTTGTTGATGAAAACATAGGATAGAAAAAGCTTAGATTGTCCTACTTTAGATAAAAGAACTTAATATTTGAAAAAAGAATAGAGCTGTCAACAAGGCAAGTAAGGTAGCTGCGAGGGTAAAAACGACGTCGTTTTGACGTTTTTTACTATAACTCTACGTAGTTTTGAGTGAACTCTTTACTCCTCGCATTAAATAACTTTCGCTGTATTGGATCTTAATCCAATAAAGTATGGTCAGAAAGGGGTATCTATAAAATGCCAGAAAGTATGGTTCATGGAAATCTACCAGGGGCACTAAAAACATGTTCTTTGCAGCACCCGTCCTTCACTAAAAAAACACGTTCTTTGCAGCACTCATCCTTCACTGAAAACGTATAATGATTCAAATTTTCAGACACATGAATATTTTCTTTTACATGTATCATTAAGTCCCAAGAGGATGAAAAGCCAGAATCTAACGAGATATGATCACAAGAAAAAATGAGTTACTTATGAACATGATTTACATTGGAGTTCTTGTATTGTACATTGGTGCTGGAGCAAAGAACTATGTGAACCTAACAAAGTTCCCCACACTTTTTCTCTAATATGATGTTCACATGAAAAATAAGCTTCAGATGCCTCACATCGGCCAGACATATTTCTCTTGACCGGTAGTTGGAAATGTTGTCTTGCTTCGAGTACGTACTTCACTTTGGATGAATTGAGTATAGGCATATTCCAAAAAGTTGCCCACACTCTTAGTACAAACACTGTTGTTGAAACAGCCTTCAAGGCAAAGCATCAACTTGTCTATTGGTCAACCTTGCATACAGGCCATTTTTGGTTAGAAGGTCTGCATGACTTCCCATCTGTGGAAGCAGAAAAGGAATCGACTGAAGTCAGTTTTCAAAATCAAACAAAACTACGCTCGCAGCGGCCAGAATATTTCAACATTGGCTCAAGAGTAATTATAAATTTAATTGAACAGTAATACAGAAAATGATTGTATTAAGTGCAATCTGTGTATGAATTCCAGAATTTGTAAGTGTTCTGCTTATTAATTGTCATGGTGTGCAAGTAAAAGTTGTGAATCGCTGAAGCGAAAAGGAATCGTTGCTCACCTCAACAATCCGTCCACTATCCATCACTACTATTCGGTCCGCCGCTTGAATAGTTGACAATCTGCAAGATTTATGCAGTAGATGGTCAGATGCCACTGTGAGCAGCTAATAGACAAGGAATAGATGTAATTTAACTTTGTTTTGGGTCTAGGACCATTAATATTTAATACTAAGGCTTGATTATGGCATTACCTATGAGCAATAACTATCACAGTCCGCTTTGTCTTTGAATCGTTTCCAGCAGCACGAAGAACACCCTGTAAGCAGCAATCAAAAACTCAATACTTTATATGACACAAATATCATGATATGATCGGGATTTGAGATCAAAGTACCCACCCTGACATTGTGCTCACTCTCAGCGTCCAGTGCACTAGTTGCCTCATCAAGAATTAAAATTGGTGGGTCCCTGAGAATAGCCCGTGCAATAGCAATACGCTGTTTCTGTCCCCCACTTAGTAAATCATCATCCACAAGTGTTTTATAACCATTAGGCAAAGCACAGATAAAGTCATGAGCATAAGCTTGCTTGGCTGCCCATTCCACATCTTGCTGTGTTACATTGCGCGTGCAGCCATATCGTATGTTTGAAGCAATGTCAGTGCGTAACAGGCGAGGTTCCTGTTTATATTTTTGAGTGAATGAAACTTCATAGATTTCAATGAGTGGAAGCTTTCAACTTATTAATGAATACCTGTCCAACATAACCTATGCTTTCCCGGAACCATTTGATGTCCAATTCATTCAAAGGGAAGCCATCAATCAGTATCTGAAATAAAAATGCCGTCAAATTTATAAACGTTTGATTACGCAAGCTCGTTGACAATGATTAGACATATGAATTTATGAGCAAAAGAACAGTGTGTTATGTGATAAATTAGAAACATGTGACAAATAAACCCCTATATTCATGCTGCGAAGTTCCTATCAAATTTCATTTTAAAAGTCAAGAGAGTATATAGCAAGGTATAGCCGCACAAGAAGTAATGCAACGCTTAAGATAATCATAATGTGTGAACATACTAACACACTCATAAAATTACATACTGGGATATAGATTCAGGAATACCTGACCACTGGTAGGTTCATAAAGACGAAGCAACAGACTCACAAGTGAACTTTTTCCACTCCCACTTAAGCCAACCTAGCCAAAGTTGGTAGCGAGTTGTATTGATAAGAGGATAGAAATGTCCTAGAATCAGATGACAAAATGAAAAAAAAAAAGGATTGGGATTAGATAGTTGCTTACAAGCGCAACTACTTCATTAGGGTGTACTGTTAGGCTTACATGGTTGAGCACAGGTGCCTGCCAGATACCAGAACATGGATACCTTGATGAGTTACACAAAAAATAGGGTATGGGAGAACATGAAAACTAAATTTGATTCAGTACTAGTCAGAGTCAGACATACCTTGGGCCTTGCAGGATAGTGAAAAGAAATATCCACGAACTTTATGTCCCCTTTTAGCCTCTCTAACTTCAACCCTATAAATATAAAAAATATGAATCACTTGCCTGGATTCATTGGTATGTTTTTAGAAGTAACACAAAATTTTCAGCAATATTTGCAGAGATCATCAAGTAATTCTAATACTGAACAAAATACAGTCTAGGTAACTTGTAATTCTGGATCACTTGCCTCTGGACAAAAACTGATCACTAGGTGACAGATCCATGAGTTGAAATACTTTCTCACTAGCCCCAACAGACTGCATTAGTGATGATAGATTGTCTCCGACCCACCATGTCGAATAGATTAGCCATTCACTATATAAGACGAATTTTGTAAGTTTTTCAGCTGTTAAGTTTCCTGAAAGGATAGACATTCCACCAATCAACACTGCAACAACCTGAAAGTACAAACAGTTGGTCAGATAAACAGACATACTAACAATAGTTATTCTTGCAAAAAGTGTATCCCGCCAAAGAACACCTTAGATGTATCCATTCTACCCAAACACCCAAACTCATATAAGATTACTAACATAGGCAGAAACCAAATTGATGTTATTATTACTATTAGAGCTCAAAAGCTTTAGCTACCTGAGTAGAGTGATATAAAGCATTGAAACTCAGGTTCCAGAATCCATACGCAGCACTTTGACGTAAGCTGACATCAGCTAGTTTCTCCAACCAGTTTTTGTACCTAGCCGCCATATGAAACTCGTTATTTTTTAAACGACCTTAATTCACAACATCTATGTCACTTTAATTTATGATGCAATATAGCTCTGCATAAAAGTAAAAAAAGATTGGAAAACATAATTTACCGATCAATTTCTTGCTTCTCGGTTCCATAAACGCGAATCGTTCTTATCAACGATATTGTTTCTTGAGCAACCTATTACGCTAAGACCGAGGTGAATAAGGAAATTCGTTTTCTGACCATGATTTTCAAAATGAAAAAAATGATAAATTCACATGGCTTACCTCGTTTGCTGATGCAGTGAACTCTTGCGTCAGTTTTGCTGTTTTCTTCTGATACCTAAATGTACACGAGATAGAGATAAGGTTATGCAATCACTAGCGCCTCAACTCCAATAAAAACTTTACATAACAAATGCAGAGTACATGCATATCTACCACACATGAGAGAACACTCGCAAATCCAAAATATGGATAGTTAAATCATTTCATGTATTGCAATTTCAAATAGATTCGAGTTCAAGCATTGTCATGAAATAGTGTGGTAATAACTATGGATGATATGGAAAATTTAAGCTTATTTGCGAACATTAAATATTTGTTTTAATGCTAACATAACCTCTTTGGTGTAAATGGTTATATTTTTAAAATTTCCTACGGAACAATGTTAGAAAGTCAAACCTTACCCCCCATATTTGACCATAATCAATGACATAGCAGAGCATATAAATAGTGTGCACAATCCAAGAGGCCATGACAGAATCAGCAAGTAGATTAATGCACCTGTGCCCTGAAGAAGCAGCTTATATAAGATTGTTGAGATGAATAAACCCATCAAACTAGCAAGATTGTATTCAAAAGCCACCTGAAGTAGATTCCGTGATATTAAATTAAGATCATTTCCAATGACACGTGACACTTGTTGACAATCTGCCCCAAGCCTACTTGTCAACCCGCCGACAGTTTCGGCATCAAAAAATGATATATCCTGCAAAGAAATATAGCAAGAATGATAAATAAAAAAGCTTATCTCAACAATGGTGAGGATGCAGACACATAGGTGGTTTTATAAGCAATATGCTTGACCAAAAAATAGCAAACCTGAAACAGAAGAGAAGAATACAGAGTCTCTCTCATTCGCTTTACCTACATATGTCAGAAGCTTTATTTGTTAAGTATCAACTATCAATGGCATTGCTTTGGACAGCTTAAGAGTGAAGTGCATGGACTAGCATGCATCATTTGGTGTGCTAATCAGTGTGCAAATTTTTAAACATATTTCAACTGCTAATGAAAGTAGAAAATAAAAGATAATAGGTGGAGGTACTGTTAGGAGGAAACTTACTAGGATCATATTTGCTATGCCAAAGAAGCAGCCTCTTAAACCACTGAAACTCAAACAAAGAAGGTTGCAGATACATCAAAATGTCACAAACATAGAAAAAATCATCAAACAAGGAAATCTTCACTTATTTTAGAGTAAAAACAACTTTGACAAAATTTAACAAATCATCTGTTGCATTGCAATAGTCGCAGTTCCCATATTTCTTTCAATTCAAACAAGGGCACTGTCAGTAATGTTCAGTGTTCATTAAAACATTCCCCTTAACACATTAATGCTACTCTTACTGTTAGAACTTAACCTTGTGATAGAAATATAATGCTGCCGCAGAATTGCTCTTTAAGCACAGAACAAATATGACTCAGAGACAAGATTAGTATTTGAGTAGGGTTGGCCACTAAAAATCAACTTCCATATTTTTATAAATGGTACACTGATAGCAAAGCCTCTGATACTTATGAATGTTACATGAATAGATAACCATAATGTTTTGGAGGAAATCATATAGCAGCTTTGCATTTAAAAAGAGTTACTAATCATACAATATTCTAACCTGCATATTCCTGAAACAACGCACAGCGAAATCAGGAGACGCACATTTCTTTGGAACACGATAACTTCACCATTTTGAGCAGTGAATATTGAAGCAGTCAAGAAGTGTGGAATAGATATCTCTGAAAGCTACAATCATTGCAAAATATGTAAGAGCCATAGGTTAAATGTCTGCTGAAGAACTAAAGTTAACGATATAGATTAAGCGCCTATGTTAATGTCTTCCACTCAATTCTTAAATTAAACTAACTGTAATTTTGCCCCACAAAAGCTCAGTTCACTTCAAATTCAAGGTTTTTTCAGCACAGTAGAATAGATCCACATCATTATCAATATTTTGTTTGCCATGTTTTGAAATTCCCATTTTCAAATTAAAAAAAACCTAAAAGTGATAAATTTGGGTTTTGTGATACAGATGCAAGATTTTAGTCCAAGTTTTTTCTCCTTTTTCTGAAACGTCCAGCCAGCACCTCACTGGATCTCTCTTATCAGCCATACAGGGAGTGTGTTTACATTTTTTATGAATTTCTCTAAAATGATGGCACCAACTTAACCAAATCATGGGAAACCAAAAATATATTTCTCAAACAGAAACTTTTAATAAACTCACAGTTATCTCCCTATACTGCAATTGAATGCAACTGTCTCAACAAAGGAATAAAACAGCTACGCACAACACACTCAATGTTTCTCTCAAGACTCAACTTGAGGTTCCAATTTGCCAGTTAACCCTTAATCATATAACTTCAGTAGTCAATTTAACACAACCAATTAGACAAAAAACCATCATTTTCTACTAAACCATGCATTGCAAAACCAAAGCCAACTTTACAAGTGCATAAAATTTCACATCTTAATAAATGCAACACATACCGCAGTAATGATCAGGGCAGAAAATGCCGCAAAGATAACCCACCGATCCTTAGAAACCAACTCCCACATCTTACAAAGCGCTCTCCACAAAGTTACCGGCTTGGCACCACTCACAATAACCTCCTCATCAGAAAAACTCCACCACCAACTTCCACCAGGCAACACCGACCTCACTATACCAACCCACCTCCGTATCCTGTCCACCAACTCAACATCACCAACTCCTCCAACCTCACTCTCCTCCACGCTTTTTCCAATTGACACTCCGTTGACTGAAGCCGACCGAGTCACAAACCTCACATTCCTTCCCCCTGACAAAACTCGGAGTTTTACATTACGGTGTCCGATTCGAGCTCGTGTGTGCTCGATTAAGTTAATCGGACTGTTGCATCTCCGGTCCGTCGATCGGAGAATCGGATGGCGGATGTTGCAGAGGGCAAGTGCCGTTGCGGCCATGGTGGTTTAAGATGACGGATAGAGAGAGATTCAATTTAAGCTTCTTCCGTTTTGTGACGCTTCTTCTCCTCCATGTCTTTTCGTCATATGAAAAACGTGTCATTCACGCGCCATTGAACAGCGCGTCCCTTGTTCTCAAGCAATCAACCGGTTCGGTTCAATTAAATCCGTTTAATTAGATTTCAACGGTTCGATTTCAATGTAAACGTGCCTATGCCGACTTGGGTCGGCGTGGAGCAGAATTTCTACGGTTTTTTGTTTTCTATTGAACCGTCAAATAAGTAAACGAGGTTTTTTTTTTTTTTTGATAAAACCATACTTATATTTCATTGAGTATAACACGAGGTTGGTCACCGGCTCAATTAAGTAGCATGACACGGCGTCGTATTTGCGTGAGGAGCTGCACAATCGTGTTCGACTGATACACCGCAAGCTTTTGTACCCGTTGGATTGCACCACCGTATTTAGTCTGCACGCCACAACCACTGCAACGTCCAAGATTTAATAAGTATAAAATGACAATTTCACCCTCACGGTGTAAAAAGCGTTAAGATCGGAATAATTATATTATGGGATTTTTATCCAAAACATCCGTAAAATAGGATAAAATAGAATGTTTTTTCACGAATCATTCGTAAATTTTTTTTTTTAAAAATTATTCATATAAAATTCTCCGTTAGATTTGAACCAACACAGTTCTGTTAATTCGCCGTTAGAATTTCCTACCCTTCCGCCCCACTACGAACGTCACTCCATTAGTCCAATTTTACCTCCACGTCCACTTAATTCAAAACCCTAACAACGTCTCCAAACTCCAACGTTAATGTTCCTTCCAATTTCGTTTATGATAATGTGATTGAGAATATGGTGGAGGGTGGAGTGGAGGGGTGAAGAATGAGAGGATTAAAGAAGTGAAGGTGTTGATGAATATGACAAATTTAGGATTTTAAATGAGTGTTAAGGTGATAGTATAGTTGTTAGAGGTTTTAAATTAGTCAGAGGTGGTGATTTTTGGAGGTCAAGAGGATGGCAGCAGCCTTGGTCGGGGTGTTGCAATCTTTTTTTTTAATAATTTTATAAATGAATGAAAATTGAAAAAATATAAAATTGGAAATTAAAAATCTTTTTTTAAACCGATGATTCCTGAAAAATATAATATTATATGAGTGGTTTTAGATAAAAAAATCCATATACTAAAATGTAAATAACTGGCTACGTAAGGTTAGTAATGTCATTCGCTTATGAACCAATCAAGTATCAATAACAATAATTTATTTAAGTGAAATCCGATTAAACATAAATCAATAATTGGGTCTCTCTACCACCGTAGACGGCGGCGAGATATGGCGGTGGTGATCGGAAACGCAGTGGTAAACGCTTCGGGGAAGCTGATGTGGCCGGTGGTGGTAGGGGATGGGGCAGTAGTGGTCAACGCGAGCCTCCCGAAGCGCGACTTCTACCAGATCATAGCGAACACTTACGCTTCGATCGGAATGAAGGGATTTGAATCGGATGGGAAGGGTGGGAGGAAGCGACTTGGTGGTCGCGGTAGGTCGAAGACGAACTGGATTGATTTTGAGGAGTCGAGTGACGAGGAAGGGTATGAGAGTGAAAAGGAGGATGAGGAAGAGGATTGGGATGAGGAGATGAGGAAGAGGATGAAGGAGATGGAGGAGAGGAGGGAGCTGGAGAAGAAGGCGGAGGAGTTGCAGAGTAGATTGGTTGAAAATGGTGAAGAGAGTGAGGAGGAGAAAAGAATGAGGGTTAGAAGAGAGCTCGAAAAGGTTTCGGATTTAACACTTCTTGTTTTTTTACTGAAATTGCTGATTGTTTGATGAAAAGATAATTTTATTGAATGAGTTTATTGTTGAAATCAGGTTGCCAAGGAGCAAGAGGAGCGAAGGGCGACGGCAAAGCTAATGTTTGATATTGGGCAGAAGGCTTACGGCAGGGGAATGTATGGACGCGCAATTGAGTTTTTTGAAGGGGCGCTGACCATCGTTCCAAGATCAACTGTGTTTGGTGGAGAGGTATGTTGTTTTTTTTGCTTGAACTTATTTAAGGTTCTTGCAGTTGATTTAGATGTGATTGCTTAATGGAAATATTGTGTGCCTGTGTATTTTTATTAGATCCAAATCTGGCTTGCAATGGCATATGAGGCAAATAATCGGCATGGGGATTGCATTAATTTGTACCGGAGCTTGGAAGCAAAGCATCCTAGTTTCAGTATTAGGCGGCAAGCTTCTGAGCTGCGTTATATTTTGCAAGCACCGAAGCTGAAGATATCTCAGGATGAGATGGTGACTATTCCTCTAATAGGCTCAAGCTATGACAGGTAATTAACCAATAGCTAATGGTGTCTCTGGTGTTAGGCTTTGTCACTTGATACTCTTGCAAAGCTACTACCTTTTTCATTTTAATTTCTGTTTGATGAACATTGTGGAGTGTCATCAGGTTATCAGTCTTATCAATTATAAAATCAATTAATTCGTTGGTTGTTGGCTTCTGCAATTTTTTCATATTGTCTTAAAGAATTCACATTTAGATGCTAGAAAACAGTAAGAAAAATCAAGCTTGATGGGTAACTGTGTTTAGTCCTTTTTAGCGTGTCTGATTCCTAATTACTGTGTAATTTTTTGTCCATGTAAGCAAAAGTTTGTAGCAAGTTTACCACTAGCTGATTGTTTGGCATTTCAGTTACGCAGCAACATGGAGCGACAAAAACAAAGACATTGGTAAGAAAAGATCAGAGTCAGTAACAAATCAGCTCCCATCAACCAAAGACTACCTTGCCGATTTCCTAATATGGCAACCTCCTGTCGGACTGGAGAAAAGTCGAGCATTCTGGGCCACTTTAACTCTATGGCTCAGCTTGATTGGAGCTGCTTTACTTCTTCGGTAATGTGATCAGCTGTTCAGATATCAGTATAGATACCCTCATGGGCCTCATCTATGGTTCATGGTATAATTTTCATTGTATAATTCATTTTGTGAATGTCATGTCAATGATCAGTCCTATGTATATTCTTTATAACCTCCAAGGGCACTCTGTGTATGTGTATATCCCTAGCAATTGTTCTTAAATAGCTCTTCTTTTACATATATCTGGAAGTTATCAATGTTATAATAACAGTCTGTGTACTCTTAAGTTCACTAGTTCTTGACTTCTTGTAACACTGAGGCAACTGACATGCAAAGTACTGTTGGATTCTTCAAAACTGCATTTTAAGCAAGATTCAGACTCATTTTATTTTCCTTTGTGGTTGAAAGTTAAAACAATTTGGAACTCAAACTTGTTGCTGCAGTTGGAAAGCACTGAATGCGCCTCAAGAATACAACTCCTGCATATGATATTAGGTTTCAGGCAAGAGATGTGTGCATATCAAACTCTAGAGGGTTCAAGTGTCATAAAATGTGAACCCAAGTTTGGTTAGGTTTTAGCTAGCATCCAAATCAACTATATATAGGATCAGACAGACAACTTATGAAACAAAACAAAGCAAAACATAAGTCATAGTTTCCCAAGAAATCCTCAACTACCTGAAAGGTGCAGCAATATGGAAATGTTGCAAAAATTCTCTGCTTTACTAACTCTATGTTTTCTAGTGACACTATTTTATGCAGTGGTTGCTGTGCCGTCCGAACTCCAAGTGAGGATCAAAAATGACTTGGGTGACAACATGAAGATCAAGGTCCACTGCAGGGCTGGCGAACAAAGCTTAGGAACACAGACTATAGTAAAGGGAATGGCTATTGAGTGGAAGGTTGATCCATCTCAAGTCAAGGCTAGCTCACCTTACTTCTGTGACGTCGAATGGAATGAAACCGAAGGATTTCACTTTGAGGCATTTTCAGATTCAAGCTTGAAGGAACAGAAGTGTCTATCATTCTGTTCTTGGCACATTACTGAGAATGGACCTTTGTTACAGAATCAGAAAACCGGGGTTTGGGAAGCCATGCCTTATCGACCATTGCCTGGAGGAATGGTGGAAGCTGTTAGACTTATGAGGATGAATGAGACTTACTATCATATTAACCATCTCAGCACAAATGCATCTGCTACCCTCCAGAAAACTGAGTCATCATCCCTTGCATGATACTATACATTAGTGCTTTTCTTCTGTCTCTCTTCGGTCTGTTGCAGTTGCAACTCCTGCAGATGAAATGAAATAAATCGAATAAATCGGAAAATTACTCAACTTGAGTTTAGGTTTAGTTGATATTTTGTTTGTCAATTTTGCAATCCCATGTGTGGCCAACTTCCTTGGACAAGAAACTAAAAGGTTTCAAATGTGTTCTCCATTAAAACACACAAACAGAATATTCTAGAAAAAGTGTTGGCCGGTGCACACAATGGCATGCTTGCTGGAATCTCCATTTCAGCAGCAACTAAATTAACTACCGAAAGCTTGCACCTTTCTTTACATTCCAAGATAAAGTAAAAGCTGACAAAGTGTTGTAGATGATAATGATATGTTTGTGGCCAACCCATCTGTTGTTTTGAGTCAAAGTTCCGGACTTTTTGAATTTTAAACCTTAAAAACTAAATACTATTACATTACAGTTACACACCATCACCTTCCCACAATGTCAAAAAAAGTGCAGAAAAGGGAAGCACAATAAGAAATACTAGACCTTTTTTCGGAGTTCAGACCGGGTTTAATTAACATTTGATGTCATCTGATGAACTTGAGGGTATGCTAACAGAGTTGCTGTGGTCTGATCTTCCTAAGCAGTAGTCTATGCTAGAAGGGACTAAAGGAGCTTGCGTCTTGCCGTATGAATTCCAGCACATTGCATGACGTTGGTGCTGGAACTCGTTGTACCCGTAGGCTGGTTTTAGTTGGATGTTAATGAGGTCTACACCAGTGCAAGGGATGGAGCTGCTGCAAGCTAGGTAGATGGGTTGGGATGAAAATGTTCCGGTGATTTCATTGAAGTTGATGTTGGAGATTGCTACTGCATCGGTTTGGTTCTTGCACCGGTGCTTATCGCAGTAGAATTGGTCTATCATTACAGGGACCTTCACATTTGAAACTTGCATGTTGGAAAATGTCACATTTTTCACATACCCTATTCCTCCCTGCCAAGTCTTGATCCGGGCACCATACATTGTTTTCATCATTGAGACATGCTCGATGACAATGTCTGAAACACAGGCTGCTGTTTTATCCTTGCCTAGTCCTCCAATGCTATAAAATGAGAATGAGTTACATTTTCAGTTTGCTCAAGTATCAACTAGACTTGGCTCATCAAGATATGATACTTATAATTGCTTACCTTATGCCATGGCCAGGGCCGCAGTTAATATGATGAACGTGGACATTGGCGCAACCGGTCTGTATGGACACACAGTCATCACCTGTGTCAAAAAACATTTGCAAGTCTTAGTGAAGCCTGGCCGGTTGGCTTACCAACATGTTCATCACAATTTATAATGCAAAAAAAACATGCGTAGCCATGAAAAAAGTGTTACCTGATGCAATACTGGAGTGCTGAATCTCGACGTCTTTAGTTCTTTGGAGGTGGATTCCATCAGTGTTTGGGCTGGTTTCAGGGGATGAAATGGTGATATTGATAACTTGAATTCCTCTTCCGTCGTCGAACTTCAGATGACATTGAGGGCTGTTTATGATACTAATGTCTCGGATAGTGACATTGTTGCTGGAGTAAAATCTTACAGCCTGTGAAATGAAAAACTGAATGTCTGAATCTATTCATCACTGAATTGGTAGAGTATGTGCTGAGGAAGTTATAAGTGAATCTTACGGTGGGTTTGATATTCGGAATGTTGTTCGATCTCTTCTGCAAAAGAAAAGTGTTTTTGAACAGTGAGTGCAAGAAATCTGATGAAACAGATAAGAATGGGAAGAGGCTTTAACAAGTTTATGTACCTGAATTTGATCTACTTGGGAAGGAGTCCACCAGTTATACCCTTGGCCATCAATAGTTCCGGAGCCTTGGATTGTGAAGTTATGAGTCCATTTGAAGTTGAGCCACTGGAATGTACCGGATTTAGGCCATGAACTCAATTCTGCAGGAGCTTTTAGAGTCCCATCTATCTGCATCATACACATACGTAAACATCAATAAGAGCTTCTTCTGCTTTTGATATATTATAAAATTTCGTCTGTTAAAATCTTACTGACCTGCAGAACTAGGCCAGGAGAGCAAGGTCCTTGTAGGGTTATTGAGGATGTAAGAAATGTGTATCCTTCTCGAATCTTAACCGTCCCCTTCTCCACTTTGCAGGCTGCATTCCATGCTGATACAATTGCCTATTCAATTTTCAAACTCGAGTTAACCATCAGACAACCATTCTTAAATATATCACCTCAAAAACCACACATACCTTGGAATCATCCGCAAACCCGTCGCCTTTAGCTCCAAATGACAGTACATCAAAACTTGTCAAACCTCCCTGCGAAGAAGGTGGTGGCGAAGGACTATCTGACCCACTATTATGTCCACCAGTATGTCGATGCTTACGCTGAGATTTCGGTTTCTTAACATGGTGATTCTTCCTAGCCTCGACGTAGCGGTCGGCCAACGCCAAAGCTAGAAGTAGTAGCAGAAGAAACACTCTATGAAACAGAAGGATACTCTTTGTCTTCATATTCTATGTTAGCCTGCTAGGTACTTGTTCTGTTTTGGAACAGGGGAATAGGTAGTTATGTTAGTTTATATAGTTGGTCATTGTGGTGGGTGGAACATGCACTAACTTTAGAGGTCTTGTTTGCAAAGGGTTCCCTTTATTTCTAAGGTATGTTATAGTTGAAATATGATATGTATAATGACAAAAGAGGAATCTTTCACTCAGTGGAAATTAAGGTAGGATGAGATAAAGTTGTTTATAATGAGTTGGATAAACCAAACCGTCTCTTAAGAGTTAATTATTAGGTATTTAGAGGGCACCTGAATATTTAGGACAAGGGTCATAAACTTAAGGTCATTAGTCAGGTCACTAATCCATTAAGACTCTGAACTTGTGTGTAATATGCTGTTCATGTGATATTAGATTATGTTATCTGAACTAATATTTATTGAACTTGATATTCGCCTAGCCGTCCAAACTAGGGTTGGCCATGCGTCTACTACAAGCATTCTCAGCTCTGGACCGCGCCACTAAATCACACTACACTTTCAACTCATTGAGAGCTGAGGCTGGATGTCAATGTTGACAATCGCTGGACGAGCCATTGAGAAATGAGGAGTGTGGTAAATAGAATCTTACTTAGAAATGCGGAAAGTATCATTTATCAGTGCGTGTCGAGTTATTAAAAGACTATAACACACATCAAATTCATTCCTATTTTTGGTATTATTTTCGACACGTGACAATATCTGGAAGCTCGATAAGCACTGAATCCCAGTGCGTCTAACAATTCTATTTATTTAAACATAAGACTTTACAAAAATATTCTTGTCACTAAAACTCACCCTTTGGCATTATTGAATTCAAATTTAAAGTAAAGTTTAGATATAAATTTAACTCATAAAATTTCATAATGGAGTATTCTCATCTTTTACACTTTCGCGTTAATTTTTCTTTATTGATTAATTTTCAACTTCTTTCATCATTTACCATCAATTAATTTTTTTTACAAAATTCTAATCTCATAACACTTGCTTTGTTCATATACTATCTTCTCAAATTCATTTTTCTATACTTTTTCAATCTTTGTGTCCAATCCAAACGTCTCTTATACTTTAGAAGTGAGGGTCGATCATATAAAGGAGTAAAGTCCAAGAACATATAAATAAATATAGGATTGCAAGACGCGATTTCGATCATTAATTTCTAATTATCCAACGATTGATATTTATTTTTGTAACAAGATTTCCAAACTCAACATATAAGTGTTTTTACAAAGCCAACCCCTCATTAATAAAACCAAATTTAATATTAACCTTTAAATTATCAAAATCAATGAATAAAATTAACGCATTATTTCTCACAAAAATTATTTTTTTTCAACTTAAAACTCATTTAAAGAACTGCATTGTTATCAATTAATAAAAGTTAAACAATATCCGTAAAATCTTGATCTAGGGGGTCTAAGTTGTAAATATAGGTAACTCCAGGGAAACATATAAAATAATGGTTCGTTCAGTTTAGCGTGAAGAACTTAACAATCGACCGGCGATTCGCTTGACGACGATTTCAGCGTCCGGCGATCACGAGCTCCAATTCAAATTTGAAGAAACGATGAGCGGAAACGAGTACAAAATTGAGAGGTTCTTCTTGTCTTGCGACATCAATCTTCCCGTCACATTCCGTATCGAGCGACTCGAGGGCAAGTTGCCTTCGGTCAAGCGCCCTATTTCAGGTACTTCTTAATTCAGTAGAGATTAAAAATCACGTATTTATGATATTTTATTGCAGAATTTGATTTTAGGGTGAACTAATAGGAAGCAGCTTGTTAAGCCCTAGCTTTTATTTTACTTGGGTTTGATAGATAGTGTTAGTTTAGCTGAAGATATTGATTTTGTGATGCAGAAATTGGTGTATTGGAAGAGAGGAAACCTGAGCTGTATGTGGAGTGTAGATTGTACATAGATGGTGCTCCGTTTGGTTTGCCTTATAAAACAAGGTTTGAGAAAAGTGGTTCTTTGGATTTGGTTTATTTGTCATTTGGGGTTATGTGATTGAAGTGGTGAGGTTTATTTCGTTCTGGGGTATTTCAGATTGGAGTCGTTAGGACAAAGTTATAGTTGGAGCGAACTGATCACATTGAGCACCAAGTATAGGGACTTGACTGCCCACTCACAGTTGGCTTTCACGGTATGTTAATCAACTTTTTATTGCTTGGGTGGTATTATAATAGTCGATTTCATATGTTTAAGGACTGAGTGATATCAAAAACCGCTCTCATCTTTCTTGTTGACTGATAAGTCGATCATGGATGTCTTATTGCTTAAATGTAAATCTGCTGAAGTAGCACCAAGAATTTGATCAGCTTTCTGTTTCTTTTAGAGTGTTCAGCACCAAGTTGGTGTATTTAACAAAACCCTTTCTGGCATCAAACTTGACAATGGTTTCTCCTAAAGTGTGGATACTTGCAGTGCATTAATATTAACTGACAACAAATAGTTTTGGTATTTATTTATTTTATTTTGTGACAACTGACAATTGGACTCGGCGATATGGAGGTACGAGATGTATCATGTGACAGTAACCAGGGATTGATTGGTGGGGCTACTCTTCTTCTCTTTAACAATAAGAAACAACTAAAAACTGGAAAGCATAAGCTCAGGTTGTGGCATGGCAAAGAGGCAGATGGATCCACACCAACATCTACGCCTGGAAAGGTCTTTAGAATCCTAAAGCTTTGATGAATGCTTTTCTGTTACCAACGTTTATAGGTTTTGTTTGTACAGGTCCCAAGACACGAACGAGGAGAATTGGAGCGTCTTGAAAAACTCATGAATAAGTATGAAAGAGGCCAGGTACAACGAGTTGACTGGCTTGATCGCCTTACCTTTAAAGCGATGGAGAAGATAAAAGTGCAAGAGAACTGTAAAAGCGGAAATTCAGAGCTGTACCTTATCGTTGATTTCTGCAGTTTCGAGCATCGAGTTGTTTTCCAGGTAATTCCTTACGTGTTTTAGAGATTTTGGCTTTGCAAAATAAAATATCAAACACAAATTACGATCTTATTTTATGCTACATAATCAATGACAGATATATCAGTATGCCTCATTGCTTTATGCTGAAGCTCATTAAAACACAACGAAAAGTTATTTATATATTGTAACTTGAATATCTTTGCCATATAGGAGTCTGGAGCGAATTTCTTTGTACCATCTCCTATCGCTTCAACAAATGAACTAGTTCTTGTATGGGATCCTGAAGTAGGGAAAGCTAATCCATCCGAGCATAAGCAAATTAAACTAGCTAGGAGTTTGGATAGAGGTATCATAGACAGAGATCTCAAACCTAGTTCGACTGAAAAGAAGTAAGTTTTGGATATTAGGTTACTCACTGTAATAACAAGGCTGAGATTACATCAGAACCTGATATGCTCTATAAATAAACAACCATTTTTATTATAAAGAGCTTAAGCAAGTCATATAAACACTACTGCCATGGTCTTTTGTGAAGGTCAATTCAGAGAATACTAAAGTATCCGCCAACTAGGACTCTAAGTGGTGAAGAAAGGCAACTGCTGTGGAAATTCCGTATTTCATTGATGTCTGTGAAGAGGGCTCTGACTAAGTTCCTCCGGTGCGTAGAATGGAGTGACCTTCAGGTATGTTCTTTTTTGTAGGGAACAAGGCATAATCTTTGAAGTTTTATGAATATGCTGTGTGAGGGCGTTCCCTTGATTTCTTTTCATATTCTAGACGTTCACATACAATGTACATTTTTAATCATGCTTCCCTTAATTTATCACTTCATTATCACAAATAATCCACCTTTCATGCCTGCACCCTCTTGGGGTGTTCCCACTTGTTTTGACAATTCAGTAACTTGTAGATTTGTCCACCTATATATTACACTCATTAAATGATTCTCTGTATTATGATAAAAATTATGGACCTCTTTATATGTCTCGTCTTTAGGAACCTTATGTCTATGTGGATTTGGTACAAGCAAAACTTGCAGAAATCGAATTTGGACAAATTTATATCTTTTGTATTTAGATACTTCTGCAGTGAAGAACTTTTATTTACATATAGCTTAAAAAGTTTCTGCCAACTTCATATAATAATGATTACCTATGCAGGAAGCAAAGCAAGCTTTAGAACTGATGCACAAATGGGAAATGATTGATGTGTGCGATGCACTAGAACTGTTATCCCCTGTGTTCGAAAGTGAAGAGGTTGGTAAATATCAAACACTTTTGTTTCATGTATTTATTGAACTAAATTGCGCATAGACAATTGTCTTGAGATTAGAGATGATGCAGTGTGCAACTTAATGGCAGCCTGTGATGCTTTATGTTATTTTAAATCTGTGAATGCTTATGGTGTTAAAAACAAGGGAATATTGATAACAATGGATTAATTGTTATTGTTTCTCCTGACTGGAAACAACATCAAGTGTAGTTTTTCTCATCAATGACGAATCGAACTTGAAAATGTACCAGTTCATAATAGAGGTTAGTGCTTTTTACTTGGCAGGTTCGAGCATATGCTGTAAATGTTCTTAACAGAGCAGATGACGAAGAGCTCCAGTGTTATTTGCTTCAACTGGTTCAAGCCCTTCGGTTTGAACGCTCTGATAAATCTCGTCTATGTCAATTTCTTGTGAGAAGATGTAAGTTGTCTAATAAATTCGACTTTGAATATTTTCTACTAGTACATTTCTAAGATAAAGTTTACTTCTACAGCTGTACACAACATTGAGCTAGCCAGCTTTCTTCGCTGGTATGTAGCTGTTGAGCTCCATGATCCTGCCTATGCAAAACGATTTTACAGCACCTACGAGATTTTGGAAGAGAACATGTTAAAGGTAAGTATTTTCCGAGAAAAAACTGATACAAATTTGGAGTCTTATTTGAGTTGGTAATTGGTATATGAATGAAAATGGCAGTCTGAAGAAATCTGTAATGTGAGCTTGTATTCCCATTTTAGCCCATCAGGGGTATCATATCAAAATAATCGCGCTCATCCTACGCTTTAAGCTGTATAATATTTTCTTATGCCATTTTACAGTTGACTGCCGCTTCTGACGATGAGGAAGACGGGAAAAAGAAGTGGCAAAGTTTGCTTAAGCAAACTGAGCTTACTGCCCAACTATGTTCCATAATGAGAGATGTGAGAAACGTACGAGGTGGCACGCAAAAGAAAATTGAAAAGCTGAGACAGCTGCTTTCTGGGCTTCTCAGCGAGCTAACCTATTTTGAAGAGGTTATCTATATATCAATGAATCATCCCTTATAGCATCTATAGTCTACTGCTGCTGAGAAAATATTATTTGGGTTCTAATCCTTGTTTATATTTGTCTGGATTCCTTACTCAGCCTATTAGATCACCTTTGAGTCCGGGTGTTCTCATCACTGGCATAGTGCCATCGGAGTCATCAATATTTAAAAGTGCACTTAACCCATTGCGACTGAGTTTCCGAACAGCTAATGGTGGGAACTGTAAGATAATATTTAAAAAAGGAGATGACATTCGGCAGGATCAGCTGGTATATATACTGAAATGCTTACCTGATATATTTTAGTCCAACCACCTAGTCTTTAATGTTTTACATATCCTGTATACAATGACGTGTCTAACCTTGTGAGACATTTGTAGGTTGTTCAAATGGTGTCACTGATGGATCGTCTATTGAAGTTGGAGAATCTTGATCTTCACTTAACTCCTTACAGAGTCTTGGCAACTGGACAAGATGAAGGCATGCTAGAATTCATACCATCCAGTTCTTTAGCCCAGGTATACTGGATTTTTGTTTTGCATTTAGATGCGAAAATAATAATTATGTCTTGCTTCTACCATCAAAATCATTGTGTTAAATTGCCTTGATAAACTGAAATGTATAAATCCATCGGATAAAAATGAAGCAAAAGAATGTTCAAGTGGTAAAGTTTGCATGCTAATTTCTTTGATCAATTAAGCTTTTTGGAAAATAATAACTAAGTTACAAATTCTTAATGTAATGGTATGGCTATTCAACACGGTTGTTTGCAGATTCTTTCGGAACACCGCAGCATCATAAGTTATTTGCAGAAGTTTCATCCTGACGAGGATGGGCCATATGGGATCACTGCTACCTGTCTAGAAACCTTTATAAAGAGCTGTGCTGGATACTCTGTCATCACATACATATTGGGCATTGGAGATAGGTATGGACCCTGCGGTATACTAATGTAGGAACACAAGTAGTGTAATATCTCCAGATAGCATTGATTGCCCGCGTGAAACAATTACTTGCGAAGTTACATCCCTTATTGCTTTGTTTCATGTCTGTTCTGTTTTTCATTATTCAATTAGGCATCTGGACAACCTTCTCCTAAGGGATGACGGCCGCCTATTCCATGTTGACTTTGGCTTTATACTCGGCAAAGATCCTAAACCATTCCCACCACCAATGAAACTGTGTAAAGAAATGGTTGAGGCTATGGGTGGAGCAGAAAGGTAATATTCTTATTCTTGTGCGCAAAAATGTAAAGTTTTTGTCTGTAAACTAGCTTATTCTCAACTTACCTCTTTTTGCAGCCAATACTATACCAGGTTTAAATCATATTGCTGTGAAGCTTACAACATCCTCCGGAAATCGAGCAACCTAATCCTAAACCTGTTCCACCTCATGGCTGGATCCAACATTCCTGATATAGCCTCTGATCCTGAAAAAGGCATACTAAAGGTTGACATTCTTTCCCGAGCTCGTATCAGATATCAACAGATAGTCTTCAGGTTAACAATTTCCATTAATTTTGTGGGTTACAGCTTCAGGAGAAGTTCCGGCTGGACCTAGATGACGAGGCATGTATCCATTTCTTCCAAGATCTAATCAACGACAGTGTCAGTGCCCTGTTTCCTCAGATGGTTGAAACTATTCACAGATGGGCTCAGTATTGGCGTTGATGTTAATATTCCACTCATATACATATTCAGTTAATGAATATACTCAAGTATGAACAATGACTTATGTCGTATTGCTGAAAGTGTAAAAATGTACCTTAGCAGCAGTCAGAGACTCAGAATAACGTCAAAATGTAAAGAAATTTTCACTGTCCCTTTTTATGTATGTTTAGTCTTGTCAGAACAAAAACACATGAAAATGTTTGTTATTTCTATCTAAAAAGAAAAAAACATTTGACATATTCAGTGTTGGTCTTCATATGAAAGTTGGAGTTACGTGGAATCTAAGACATTTTTTTGAAACAAACAATCCAAATAGGCACCACCACCATCATCAAACGATACTCATATATTTATTTTTATGCCATTGATGGCTGCAAGTGCAGATGTCACTCCTTGCGACACACCCCCATCTTCACAAATCCAATCTTCAGGGGTTGTTTCACCTTCCTTTCCTTCTTCCTTTGTCTCAGCTTCACAATCATTATGATAATAATCATAATATAATTATGATCAGTAAAGGCACACTTAGGATCGAGAACATAGCCACATTCCTCGCAGAAATAAGACCACCGGACTAGTCCATCCAAGCCGCATCCGTCACAAATGTATTCATCATGACGAGTGAGGATAAGCTCATGATCTTTATGAAGGTACTGCTTAATTTTCTCAGGCCACCCCTTTGCAATCTCATCCATTTTAGCTTTCATTTGCATTGAGCGCTCCTTGGTGAAAGGGTATGCATCAGCTCCATGGAGCACTATGAGATCACTAGCATCTGTTATCATTGTCTTCCCAGTTGGGCCAATAGCAACCAACATTTCGATGAGATAGACTTTGAATTTGCGATTGAGAGCCGCATTTCGTACATCTCCAAAGGGTAGTGCAAGCCAAGGCATTTGGGAAAAGTAGCCATCAAAGGAATTCTGATCCTCATCATCGGAAATATATATCACCTCAATCGCTTCATTTCGGGCCTTCATTTTGGTGTATGCTTCAATCAAATTTCGCAGGATTGTACTGTTGAATAATAAAGAATGTCAGCTGACAAGTTGTCACACATCGAGTAATTGATTGGTAATTACAAAGTATATATTGGATCATGAACTATGACCTGCAAGTCGACTTTTGGGTCAAACTGGGGATTGGTCCAGTATGTGCTTGCAATTTATCATGGTATCAGAGCGGGCCAAACCTGAGCCCAGTATGTGATGTGGGAAGATGTTCAACTCATTTGGCCACCGCTGCGGCGGTGGATTGGTAGTCGTGGTCAACACATGTTGAGACGATGATTGTTACGAAGTCGTGCCACATGTATGGGCGATCGAGTATTGGAGTTGGCATCTTCGCATGCACAGCTTGTCAGCTGAAGGGAAGGTGTTGAATAATAAAGAATGTCAGCTGACAAGTTGTCACACATCGAGTAATTGATTGGTAATTACAAAGTATATATTGGATCATGAACTATGACCTGCAAGTCGACTTTTGGGTCAAACTGGGGATTGGTCCAGTATGTGCTTGCAATTTATCATGTACGACTAAAAAACCAATGAACTGAGAAAAATAGAAGGATAGTCTTTCCCACCAGATCACATACAGGAATCTGAATCCACAAGGACGACGACCCAACAAGTTATTTTAAAGATAAATGGACCTACACGAAAGAGAGTATGAATATATCATGTTTGCTGAATACAAGGGTATCTTACCTTAACTCCGCCTTTCCCAATCACATAATCCAAATTTCCTGAGACTAAAACTGATTCCAGGGTTTGTGAATCCTGTTTCACCTTCTCAATTGCTTCAAGCTCAATAAACTTTTCAGGGGAAAAGGGTATGCCAAAACACCAAATTCCTCAATTGCTCCAATAACATTTTCATGAACTATTCCCCCATCTTTCCTTATAATGACCAAAGTCGGAGCCAGATCCACTTCAAAGAACAGTTTTAGTTTCCAACACTTATCATCATTAACAGGCAAGGTATACCATGGCCTGCCATTGAAACCTTCCTTGGATTCCTCATCAAAATTGAAATAGAAACCTAAAGGTATCTCGACTATTTCAAACTCTTCACCCTTGCTCCTGATATTCTCATAGAAGTCAATTAGTTTCAGAGTAAATTGAGCACAATTGGGGTAAGGAAACTTGGAGAAATAAAGCCCGACCAACTTTCCTTCAAGATCAACAACAGGAACCTGTTCACCATAAATTTAGAAAATAAAAATAATAAAACAACTAGAATAAGGATAAACAAAAAATATAGTAATCTAGAAATGAAACATACCTTGGTTCCATCATTAGTTAGCACAAAATCTCTGGAAGGAGACACGAGTAAATGTTTCAAGGATTGTTTCTTCTTTTTCTCTTCTTTTTCTTTTCTTCTTCCTCTTTTTCTTTTAGTTCTCTTATCGTTTTAGCACTATAGGGACGCACATACCCTTTATAGTCCACAATCGCACTTGCTCCGTCAATCACAACCTTTCCATCTTCATCAAGCAAGACCAAGTGGGGTATTCCAGACACGTCAAACACATAGTTCAGGTTCTCCCGTGTCTCGGAATCAGAGAATGGGATAGCTAACCATGGCATCTCAGAGAAATAGTCATCAAATGATTCAACATCACGATCACCGGAAACAAAGATAACCTCGAAATCTCCATTGGAAGAAAGCTCATTGTACGATTTCACCAGTCGAGGGGTGAAATTACGGCAAGGACCACACCAAGACGCTGAGAAGTAGAACCCAATCTTCTTCCCCTTCAAGCTCTCAACCTTCACCTATTTCATTAACCACAAAATCAACACTTAAAAAAACAGCATTTGATTCAAACAATTAAATCATTAATTGTAATACATAGCAAGTTCTGGCATTTCATCAAACAGGTAATCAGCAGGCATTCAGCTATGATTTAGCTAACCTGAGTCCTGTCATTCCTGACAACAAAATCTCGATCAGCACCGGAGAGTATCAATCCGAAATTGTGCACTTGCTGTTCAACTACCGCCATGATCTCCTAAACTCAAAACAAAAGTCTACGAACCCCAGAATGTGTGAAAAGCTGTGTATTTTATGCACTGGGTGAGTTTGAAGCTTCGTGGCCACATCGTCGACTTCACACAGACTTTGAATTATTCAACAGCTCATTCTCATTGCTCTCTTTATACAAAAAGGGTGACATCAAATGTATACATTGCTGACTGAAGGAAGCAGAAGCATCGTGCTCCAGAACTAGTGCATTCTTCCAACATGGCAACTGTGCATCAAGCAATGTGGAGCATAAGCAACAAAGCAGATATACATAAAACTCTGTTTATATTTAATGAAAATATAAGAAGAAACCACCCTGTAACAACCAAGTTCATAAAGAAACCTGCAAGCACGATTCTTCAAGGTAGGAAGGATAATATTCAGTTGGACGAGCTTATTTATTACAAGAACCACAGTGAGAGATTTATTCTATGACATCTGCTGGAGGACAGCAAGTCAAGATTTCACTCTCTACGACACACCCCATCTTGGCAGATCCAACCTTCAGGAGTTGTTTCGCCTTCCTTCTTCCTTTGTCTCAGTTTCATCTTCAGCAATCAGTGCACACTGAGGATGGAGATCATAGTCACATTCCTTGCAGTTGTATGACCAGACTTGTCTTGCCTTGTTGCATTCGTTGCAAATGTAGTTAGCAAGACGAGTGAGGACAAGATCATGATCCTCATGAAGGTCATGCTTAAGTTTCTCAGGCCACCTCTTAGCCATCTCATCCAATTTAGCTTCCATTTGGTCAAAGTGTTCCTTGGTGAAAGAGAATGCATCAGCTCCGTGGAGCATTATGAGCTCTCTCGCCTCTGTTGTGATTGTCTTGCCAGTTGGGCCAATAGCAACCAGCATCGGGATGCCACGGACTTTGAACTTGCAACTGAGAGCGGCCTTTCATTCATCTCCGAAAGGTAGTGCAAGCCACGGCATATGCGAAAAGTAGCCATCAAAGGAACTCTGGTCCCTGTCGCTGGAAATAAATATCACCTCAATAGCTTCATTTCGGGCCTTAATTTTGGTGTATGCTTCGATCAGAGTTGGCATGAATGCACGATATGGTGGACACCAATGAGCTGAGAAAGATAGAAGGATGGTCTTTCCCACCAGTTCAGACACAGGGACCTGATTCCACAAAAATAAGGACCCAACGAGTTATTTTCAAGATAAACGGACATTCATGAGAGAGACTCTCGTGTTTGCTGAACATTACCTTAACTCCGCCTTTATAATCACATAATCCAAATCTCCTGAGACTAAAAATGATTCCAAGGCTTGTGCATACTGTTTTGCCTTCTCAATTGCCTCAAGCTCAGGAAACTTTTCTGGTGAAAAAGGATATGCTAAAGCACCATGTTCCTCAATCGCTTCAGCAACATTTCCATGAACTGTTTTCCCGTCTTTCCCTATAATGACCGAAGTCGGAAGCATTTTCAGTTCAAAAAATCGCGCTAGTTTTGACACTTATCGTCACCAGTAGGCAAGGTATACCATGGCCGGCCTTTAAAACCTTCCTTGGATTTTTCATTAAGATCATCATCACCATCTAAAGGTATTTCGACTATTTCAAACTCTTCACCCTTGCTCTTGATCACCCCGTAGAAGTCAATTAGTTTCAGAGTGAATTGAGCACAAACAGGGTAAGACAACCGGGAGAAATAAAGCCCGGCCAACTTTCCTTCAAGATCAACAACAGGAACCTATTCACAAAAAATTTAGAGAAGAAATTAATTATCAGAATAAGGATAAACAGAAAGTGTTGATTTGAAGCAAAAATGTTTCATGCATGATAGAGAAAAATTATTACAAGTCTTCTGGAAATGAAACACACAATTTTCTTCCATCATTAGCTAGCACAAAATCTCGAGAACGAGAAGCAAGTAAAGATTTCAAGGATTGATTCTTTTTAGACTCTTCCTCTTGTTTCTCTAGTTCTTCTATCCTTTCAGCAGTAAACGGATATGCATCCACTCCATACTCCTCAATAGCACTTGTTCCATCCTCAATAACAACCTTTCCTTCTTCATCAAGAAAGCCAGGTGGGGTATTTCAATTTTCAGGCACAAACACAGAGTTTAGGTTCTCCCGTGTTTCGGAATCAGAGAATGGGATAGCTAGCCATGGCATCTTAGAGAAATACTCGTAAAATGATTCAACATCACTATCTTCAGAAACGTATATAACATCAAAATCCGTTTTAGAAGAAAGCTCATTGTACAATTTCACCAGTCGAGGGGTGAAATCGCAGCAAGGACCACACCAAGATGCTGAGAAGTAGAGCCCAATCTTCTTCCCCTTCAAGCTCTCAACTTTCACCTATATTTCATCAACCACAAAAATCACATCTAAAATTTCACCTTATATAAGAATCACTCAAACAGCTTCTAATTCAAACATGAAAATCATTTAAAAGTTACAATACATTGCCCTTTCATGCATTTCATCAAACGGGTAATATGCAGCTCAATCAAAGTCAACAACAATTGAAAAAAATCACAAGCAGAAAATGACAATTCAGCTAACCTGAGTCCCGTCATTCCTGACAACAAAATCCCTACCAGATCCTGAGAGAATCGATCCAAGATTGTGCGGCTGCTGTTCAACTACCGCCATGATCAATTGAACTGAAAAACCAAAGTCTACGATCAAAATTAAGCAGAGCAAAGTGACTCCAGAACGTGTAAAATGCTGTGTATTTAATACTCCGGAAGAGTCGGAGGCGTCGCGGCGACATCGTCAACTTCACACTGACTTCTTTTTCCATATTTTTTTAAACGTTTGCATTCACAGTTGTTTTTGTTGCTCTGGTTGAGATTTTTAAAAACATCAAATACAATTCAATAGGAGAAATAGTAGTTTCGTGATAATGAAACAATATACATTAAAAATAATATGAATTTGGGTCGGGTTAGCTTTTCGGATCAAACGGGCTTCGAAAGACAAGTACGAGCCTCGTGTAAGAGACTCGAACTTCTGTCAGATCGACGAGCAGGTCGAGCTTTTACCGAGCTTTCGGGTCCCTCAAATACCCTCAGTATCCTAGAAAATAAGTACTAGAAAATTGAATAACTGAACCCTACAATTAACAAAGCATCGTGCCTATGAGTTAGACTCGGCTCTAACACGACCGCTGAGGCAAAACTCCAAATATTAGAATGAGGCAAAATACAATATAAGAAGGTGAAAAGATATTTCATATATAATGAATGAATAAGTTCAAAAGAGAAACCTGGCAATATGATTCCTCTAGGTAAGAAAGATAAAGCTCAGTTG
This sequence comes from Sedum album, assembly GCA_006409495.1. Classification (NCBI taxonomy): domain Eukaryota; kingdom Viridiplantae; phylum Streptophyta; class Magnoliopsida; order Saxifragales; family Crassulaceae; genus Sedum; species Sedum album. The sequence goes on from QZGG01000465.1 coordinate 50,061, forward strand.
CACAAGCTTATTTATTACAAGCACCACACTGATAGATTTAATTGGACAGCAGGTCCAGATCTCACTCCTTGCGACAAACCCCATCCTCACAAATCCAACCTTCAGGAGTTGTTTCCCCTTCCTTTACTTCTTCCTTTGTATCAGCTAAATCATCAGCATTCAGGGCGCAATGAGGATGGAGATCATAGTCGCACTCCTCGCAGTTATATGACCAGACTTGTCCTGCCTTGTTGCATTCGTCACAAAGGTAATTAGTACGACGGGTGAGGACAAGCTCATGATCTTCATGAAAGGGGTGTTTCAATTTCTCAGGCCACCTCTTTGCCATCTCATTCATTTTAGCTTCCATTTGGTCAAAGTGTTCCTTGGTAAAAGGATATGCATCAGCACCGTGGAGCATTATGAGCTCTCTTGCCTCTGTTGTGATTGTCTTGCCAGTTGGGCCAATAGCAATCAGCATTGGGATGCCACGGACTTTGAATTTGTGACTGAGAGAGGCCTTCCTTTCATCTCCGAAAGGTAGTGCGAGCCACGGCATTTGCGAAAAGTAGTCATCAAAGGAACTCTGGTCCCTGTCGCTGGAAATAAATATCACCTCAATTGCTTCATTTTGGGCCTTGAGTTTGGTGTATGCTTCGATCAGAGTTGGCAGGAATGCACGACATGGGGGACACCAATGAGCTGAGAATGATAGAAGGATGGTCTTCCCCACCAGATCAGATACAGGAACCTAAATCCAAAAATACAAGGACTCGACAAGTTATTTCAATATTAATGGTAAAAAGGAAATGCATGAATGAGGGTAATGTTTGCTGAAAACATGAGATATCTTACCTTAACTCCGCCTTTTCCAATCACATAATCCAAATCTCCTGAGACTAAAAATGATTCCAGGGTCTGTGCTTCCTGTTTCGCCATCTCAATTGCGTCAAGCTCAGCAAACTTTTCAGGGGAAAAAGGGTATGCTGAAACACCATAATCCTCCATTATTTCAGAAACATTTTCATGAACTGTTTTACCGTCTTTCCCTATAATAACCAAAGTCGGAAGCATTTCCAGTTCAAAGTACCGCGCTAATTTCCGACCCTTATCGTCACCAATAGGCAAGGTATACCATGGCCGGCCTTTAAAACCTTCCTTGGATTCATCATCATCATCTAAAGGAATTTCTACTATTTCAAACTCTTCACCCTTGCTCTTGATCTCCCCGTAGAAGTCAATTAGTTTTGGAGTGAATTGAGCGCTAAGAGCGTAAGACGATAGGGAGAAATAAATCCCGACCACCTTTCCTTCAAGCTCAACCAGAGGAACCTATTCACAACAAATTTAGAGAGAAAATAACTACCAGAATAAGGATAAACAGAAAGTCTTAATTTGGAGCAGGTATGACTCATGCGTGATATATCACTATTACAAGTCTTCTGGAAATGAAACGTACCTTTCTTCCATCATTAGCTAGCACAAAATCTCTAGAACGAGAAGCAAGCAAAGATTTTATGGATTGATTCTTCTTAGCATCTTCCTCTTGTTTTTCTAATTCTGATATCCTTTCAGCAGTAAACGGATACGCATCCGCCCCATACTCTTCAACTGCACTTCTTCCGTCCTCAATCACAACTCTTCCTTCGTTATCAAGGAAGACAAGGTGGGGTATTCCAGACACATCAAACACAGAGTTAAGGTTCTCCCGTGTCTCGGAATCAGAGAATGGGATAGCAAGCCATGGCATCTTAGAGAAATACTCATCAAATGATTCATCATCACTATCACCAGAAACGAATATAATCTCAAAATCCCCTTTAGAAGAAAGCTCATTATACGCTTTCACCAGTCGAGGGGTGAAATGGCGGCATGGACCACACCAAGATGCTGAGAAGTAGAGCCCAATCTTCTTCCCCTTCAAGCTCTCAACTTTCACCTATATTTCATCAACCACAAAACTCACCTCTAAATTTCACCATATATCATAATTACCCAAACATCTTCTTATTCAAACAATAAAATCACTATATTCATAACAAATTGCTCGTTCACGCATTTCATCAAACATGTAATACGCACTTCAATCAAAAATCAATAACATTCAACAAAATGACAATCAGTCAATCAGATGATCATTCTGCTAACCCGAGTCCCGTCATTCCTGACAACAAAATCCCGATCAGATCCGGATAGAATCGATCCAAGATCGTGCAACTGCAGTTCCACTACCGCCATGATCGACTGAACTCAAACAAAAGTCTACGATGATAATCAAACAGATCAAAATGAGCCCAGAACGTGTGCAATGTTGTGTGTTTTTATAACACACCGGTGAGTCGGAAACATCGTGGCGAGATCGTCGTATTGACTTCACACTGACTTTGATTTGCAGAATGTTCTTTTTCAACGTTCGCATTCACGTTTGTTTTTGTTGCTTAACATTTTTAAGCACACGTTTTAAATGTCTAATTCTTCAATTAGGACTGCTCTGCATAATTAATACTCCCTCCGTCTCATAATTTATATCTCATTTGATACTTTGTACGGTTTTTAAGGAATGAAGGAAAACATAAGTAAAACAAATAGTTGTGTGGTGATGAAAAAGAAAAAAAATGATTTGATAGATAATAAGTAGTGAAAAATGAAGAAAGAATAGAAATATGTGGTGGAAAACTAAAGAAGATATGTCCATTTATAGTAAGATTTAGAAATGAGAAGATAATTTTGGGAAACCCAAAAAGGAAATGGGACGTTAATAATGGGATGGAGGGAGTATTATCTTTAGTTTTAACAATTAAATTTAACGATTGAGATTAATCAAAAAAATATTTTGTTGAACACTTCAATTGTAATCAAAATAATTAAATTAACAAGAGTAGTTCACACGACACTTAATGCCACGTTCTTCGTGTAGCTGAGCAAAGTTTGCAAATTAAAAACCCAAAAAAAGTCAAGGGTTAGCTCAGTTGGTTGAGCGCTTACCTTTGATTCCAAAGGTCAAGGGTTCAACACCCCGGAGTAGCATGATGATGCTATCAGGTTGTGAAGAGGGTTATTTGAGTGCGCCTACAAAGTCTTCATGATATTTGCTCAAAATTGATGGGAAGAGGAGTCATTTGACCTGTACTTCAATTGGATTTAATGTACTAGATGATATTGTATCTTGTACTCGTATTCTACCCAATATAACCCGTATCAAAAAAAAACCCAAAAAAAGTCAATTACGAAAATTTCAATCTTCTTGTTATTTCATTTTCAGACTACAAATTTATCTAAAAATGAAATTAATGTGATCTTTCGATGGTCTGTACACATCAAACATTGCCCTAACAGAGCTCTTGAAAAATTACTACCAAACAAAGTTGTTAAACCCTTGGAGTACAATCAAAAAGTCAAAATTTCATGTTCACACAACATTCTAATTCTAATTTTCCGTACCTTTTGTAATTTAAAAGTCAATAAATATTAAAAACTACTAAATGCTATCGAAAGTCGAAAAGATAAAAATGCCCACAAAATATAAAAAATAGTAAAGATAATTTGTAGAATAGGAAAAATTATTTTGTCCTCGAACATGAAGAGATGATCATTTTGGTCCTGTTGTCAAAAAACAATTACAAATGCTAATTTTCGTGTGATTTTATTAACATGCCCACCAAATATAATACTCATTATTCAAAAGTGTGACATTAAATGTAGGATTTTTTAATAGGAACCACCCGTATAATAGGGTGTTTTAACAAGAACCATCCGTTTAAAACTTATTTTTCCTCAAACCACCCGTATCTTTTTTTCTGTTAAAATTGAACCACCCATACTAAATTATCCGTTAGATTATTTTGATTTCTTAATTTAAACATAATCTTAATACTTGATTAAATTACATTTAATTTAAAATTAAACCCTCATAAAGCACTAATCAAAATCAAGAAGCTAGCCGCCATCAACGCCGCCATTGTTTCAGCCGCAACATCACCTCCCATTCAAACCTACGCCATTGTTTCCGACGAAAAGTGTCACCTTTAACACCTTCAACACCATTCCTACAAACCTCAATCTCATCACCACTCTATCATTCCTCCACCGTACGTGTCGGATCTCCAGATCTACAGTTAACCACACCACGAACACAAAATCAGTCATAGCCTACCAAATTAAAACCGTTTTAACTCAATCCAGACGGCCGCCATCACTATCTCCTTCATCGAAATTGAGTAATGTCAATTTAGGTTAATTTGAAAAGTTTCGAAGTGTCAATTTGTGTCGAAACTTCATCCAAGCCCCGCCAACACGCCTCCTCGATCTAAGCAGTGCTGAGAAATCATCTCGTCCCCATCAAAGCTTTGTGATGCTAAGTGTCTCCTCCATCTCGATTGAATTACGGTTTCTATATTAGTATATTATTAATTTTAGTATTTCATAGTTAGATAATTAATTTTCTGTTTTATTTATATAAAAAAATGAAATTAACAGTAAACTTAACGGATGTTAGGTTGGGTGGTTCAATTTTAAAAAATAAATTTTAAACGGATGATTCCTGTTAAAACACTCTATTATACGGATGGTTCCTGTTAAAAAACCTTTAAATGTATTCATCGTTGACCAACTCTAATACCACGGCTATTTCTAAATTCCTTCTGTCATGTTAAACGGATGACCGACTTTGTTACATGGGCGAAGCTGATGCGTGCCTGTCTGTCAGATCCCAGCTCTAATACCAAGGCTAATTCTAAATTCCTTCATGTTCGTGTTCGTTCTCAATGTTTGAATACTTTTAACTGCTTTAAATTAGGGTTGATACGGTGTGAGATATTATATAAACGTAAGACAGTACGACAAAATATAAAACATCAATACAATTTCAAATCACTGCAATTTAAACTTTGAACTGCACTGCATATATTATCTTAGTTTAAACATGATTCCTCCTCTAGGTAGGAATGCACAAGTTTATTTATTACAAGCACCACATTCATAGGTTTTTAGTTTTTATTTATGGCATCTGCTGCTGCTGGAGGACAGCATAAACAGAACTCACTCTTTGCGGCACACACCATCTTCACAAATCCAGCCGTCAGGAGTTGTTTTACCCTCCTTTCCTTCTTCCTTTGTCTCAGTTTTATCATCAGCATTCAGGGCGCAATGTGGATGGAGATCATAGTTACACTCCTTGCAGTTGTAGGACCAGACTCGTCCTTCCTTGTTACATCCGTCACAAGTGTATAAAGCCAGACGAGTGAGGACAAGCTCGTGATCTTCATGAAGATCGTGCTTAAGTTTCTCAGGCCACCCCTTTGCCATCTCAACAATTTTAGCTTCCATTTGGATTAAGTGCTCCTCAGTAAAAGGGTATGCATCAGCTCCATGGAGCATGATGAGCTTTCTCGCCTCTGTTGTGATTGTCTTCCCAGTTGGGCCAATAGCAACCAGCATTGGGATGCCGCTGACTTTGAATTTGCGATTGAGACTGGCCTTTCGTTTATCTCCAAAGGGTAGGGCAAGCCATGGCATTTGCGAAAAGTATTCATCAAAAGAACTCTGGTCCCTGTCGCTGGAAATAAATATCACCTCAATTGCTTCATTTCGGGCCTTAATTTTGGTGTATGCTTCAATCAGAGTTGGCAGAAATGCACGACATGGTGGGCACCAATGAGCTGAGAAAGATAGAAGGATGGTCTTCCCCACCAGATCAGATACAGGGACCTGAATCCACAAAGACAAGGACCCAACGAGTTATTTTCAAGATAAATGGACATGAATGAAAGAGAGTATGATGTTTGCTGAACGCAAAAGATATCTTACCTTAACTCCGCCTTTCCCAATCACATAATCCAAATCTCCTGAGACTAAAATTGATTCCAAGGTTTGTGCATCCTGTTTCGCCTTCTCAATTGCTTCAAGCTCAGCAAATTTTTCAGGGGAAAAAGGGTATGCTAAAACATCATGTTCCTCAATCGCCTCAACAACATTTCCATGAACTGTTTTCCCGTCTTTCCCTATAATAACCAGAGTCGGAAGCATTTGCAGTTCAAAGTATCGCACTAGTTTCTGACACGTATCGTCACCAATAGGCAAGATATACCATGGCCGGTTTTTAAAACCTGCCTTGGATTCCTCATCAAGATCAAGATCATCATCATCATCATCATTATCATCATCTAAAGGTATTTCAACTATTTCAAACTCTTCACCCTTGCTCTTGATCTTCCTATAGAAGTCGATTAGTTTCGGAGTGAATTCAGCACTAACAGGGTAAGATGACAGGGAAAAATAAAGCCCAGTCAACTTTCCTTCCAGTTCAACAACAGGAATCTGTTCACAACAAATTAAGACGAGAAATAAAACTATCAGAGTAAGGATAAATGAAAATGTCTTAATTCGAGAAAAAACGACTCATGTGCATTATTAGACCACTATTATAGTATGAAATGTATGTACCTTTCCTCCATCATTGGCTAGCACAAAATCTCGGGATCGAGAGACGAGTAAAGATTTCAAGGATTGATTCTTCTTAGCCTCTTCCTCTTGTTCTTTTAGTTCTCTAATCCTTTCAACAGTAAATGGATACGCATCCACTCCATACTCTTCAACTGCACTTCGTCCGTCGTCAATCATAACCCTTCCTTCTTCATCAAGGAAGACCAGGTGGGGTATTCCAGACACTTCAAACAAAGAGTCAAGGTTCTTGCGCGTCTTGGAATCAGAGAATGGGATAGCTAGCCATGGCATCTTAGAGAAATACTCATTAAATGATTCATCATCACTATCACCAGGCACGTAGATAACCTCAAAATCTCCCTTGGAAGAAAGCTCATTGTACACTTTCACCAGTTGAGGGGTGAAATTACGGCACGGACCACACCAAGATGCTGAGAAGTAGAGTCCAATCTTCTTCCCCTTCAAGCTCTCAACTTTCACCTATTTCATCAACCAAAAAATCCACAATTAAACTTTCACCTCGTACCAGAATCACTCAAACAGCTTTTTGATTCAAGCAATAAAAGCTTTAACGTCATTATACATCGCTAGTTCAGACATTTCATCAAACATGTAATAAGCAACTCAATCAAAAATCAACAACAAGTACAAAACAAAACACAAATACTTAATCGATCATTCAGCTAACCTGAGTCCCGTCGTTCCTGACAAGAAAATCCCGATCAGATCCTGAGAGAATCGATCCAATATCGTGCATCTGCTGTTCCTCAACCATTACCGCCATGATCGACTGAACTGAAAACTCAAGTCTTGGATCAAAATCAAGCAAATCAAAGTGACCCCAGAAGATGTGCATTGACGTGTCATTTATACTACTTCGGAGAGAGTCGGAAACCTCGTGCCGGGTTCGTGCTATTGACTTCACATTGACTTTGTTTTCCGGAATGTTCTTCCGCGCTTGCATTCACACTTGTTTTCGTTTCTTAATTACAAAGCTAAAGCATTTCGAAGCACACGTGTTGCATGTCTGTAATTCTCTAATTACGAGTTAATTTTTTCTTAATATTGTTTGAATTACTGTTCAAAACATGTTGTTTTGGTTCGCAATTAATAGTTGTTGCTATACAATTATTTATTTTTATTATAAAAACTGATGTTTATGAATTTTTACAAGATTAATTTTTGTTATAAATAATTTGATTTTTATATTTAAGTGTCAATTATCCTTATTTATATTATTTATAAATGAAATATCCCATGTTACAAAAATAATACTCAATAAGTGAATTCACTCAAGTCCATTTCAATATCCCTTAAAAGTAATTTAAAATGAAGTGACTGAATTCTTCAATTGTAATCAAAAGCCAAAAAAAAAGATAAGCAAGAGTCATTTAATGCCGATTTCACCTACATTTGAATACAATATTTGTTATTCAAAAGCCAAAAAAGATAAATTACAAAGCTATATTATTCGTGTCATTTGATTATAAGTCTAAAAACATAAAGTTTATTATCAGAAATAGAATATTACTTTTTACTCATCTCAGTCACTTTCATCGTGCCTTCATTCAACATCTTATTGCTTTATTTATTAAAAGGTGACATTAAATGTATTGAATGGAATCTTAAAAAAACAATGTATTGATTGTTGTGACTTACTTTGTCACATGGGCGAAGCTTCCATAACACAAATTGATAACGCAAAATGATGAAAGTGTCAGATCCAGCCCTACCACGGCCGCTAACGCAAAGTTACAAATTCGGAAATGATATTTAATGCTCCAAATTTACTTTTCAATCTACGGAGTATTAAAAATCAATGATATTCACAAACGTGTTTGCAATCCATTAAAAATATGAACGAATAATTGAAGTGAATTTGACCAAAATACCCTTTGGTAGAAGGTATGAAAATTTGTGGTACGAGGATATTTTGGTCATTTTATTTTGAATGACAATATTATCTTTGGATCTCATGGAATCTTGGGTTTTTTTGGACATGTAAGTTGGACATGAAGAATATTGAGCTTCTACACTTGTCATTCAAATTTCTAACTCGCCCAAAAAAGCTTGTTCCAAGTTCCTCATCCCAACAACAAAAAGAAGACCACAAATTCCTCATGAATGACAATTTGAAACAGCCCACATAGAGCAATCCTATCAACTCTTATGACCCAACAAAAGTTAACAAAACATTTCTCATGCAAACAGTTTGAAACTTCCTATGATCAAAATACCCATCGAAACTTCGGGCATGAAATAATAACTTAACGTGATTCTCAAAATACCAGCACAAATATTCGCACCAAATCTTGTTGTCCATTCGTAATCAGTGACGTAGTAACCTCCGGCTCCGGCTTACCTCATTTCAAATTCTAGCTGCAACAAAATTTCTTACATTTAGTATGTTAAGTTTCGTCTCTGTCGGAAATGACACACATAACTTCATATTCTTCAGGTCAAATTAAGAATAGAAAATGGAAGACAAAAAACACATACCTAATCAGCAGAACATCCTAAAGTCACTGAATCCTCTAATCTCACAATCACAATCCAAATCAAAATATCAATATATCATTCTCAATTCATGTCAGCAGCAAAGTTGTTGAAAGAATTTACACCAACGTCCATCACCTCAGACATTATTAAAAAAATCTCAACAAACAACCAACCCCAAAAACAGACACAAACACAGAGCCATTAAAACACCTGAATGTAAGTAGTTGAGCTACAAAGCATACGGATGTGCTTCTAGATGTAAATCCACGTGTGCCTTGTTGGTCAAGTGTTGAATATCCAGCCATCCATCTAGTAGCTATGTTTTTTTCCAACAAAGGTTGTTGAAAAGTCAACGGTCATAAATGACATACACACACCATGCCACGCGCAAACATTTATGCTTACTTATAATCTTATCCTTGTTTCCTTGGTGTGGACGCATTCAATAAACAACAAGAACAACAAAGACTTGAAGAGGTGGTTATTAAATAAAGGGTGTGATTTGTTGGGGTTTGAAAGGTTCTTAAGTTTAACAGGTGTTGGAGAGAGTATTTAAGAGGAAGGTGGCTTCAAGGGTATTGCTGTGTTTTGAGTGTGATGGATGAAGAGGTGGAGTTGAACATGTCTGAGGTTTTAGCTGACGAGATTGAATTCAAGATGGCATCAACAGCAACAGATGATACCCAAGAAAGTGAGAGATTTGAAGAAGATGAAGATGCAGAGTTGCACAAGACTTTGGAGACAGAGGAACAGGAACAAGAACAGGAGGACGAGGATGAGGATGAGGATGAGGGAGAGTTTTCGTTTGTGTGTGTGGATCCAGAGTCATCGCCAGTGTCAGCTGATGACTTGTTTTCTGATGGGCAGATCAGGCCGGTGTATCCACTTTTCAACCAGGCACTTTTGTTTGGGGATGAAGATGATGATGAGAATTCGACATCTCCTCGTCCGCAATTAAGGAAGATATTTATTGAACATCCTGTGAGATCTGCTAAAGAAGGGAGTGAAGAAAACCCAGCAACAGGAGCGTTTTGTGAGTGGACAGGTCGGTCTCCGATCGCATCGCCTGATAGGTGCAAGAAGAGTAACTCTACCGGTTTCTCGAAGCTATGGAGGTTTAGAGACTTGCTTCATAGAAGTAGTAGTGATGGGAAAGACACTTTCGTGTTCTTACAACCTTCCGCGCATAAAAAGAACCATGAAGTGATGATGGAAAGCGGTGGAACCTCATCAATAAAGAAAAGTTCCGATGAGGCCAGTGCGCAAAAAGGGAAGGGGAAGGTGAAAGGAAAGAAATCTGAAAAAACAATTTCTGCGCATGAGAAACATTATATGAGGAATCGAGTACTCAAGGAGGAAGAAAAGCGAAGATCTTATCTACCATACAAGGTTGGCTTCTTCACCAGTGCCAGTGGATTAAGCAGGAATGTTCATCCTTTCTAGCAAGCAGGCAAACAAGCTAGGATGAAAACAACTGTGTGAACTATTGTTTGATTTTTGCAAATGTAAATTACTTCGATAAGAAAAAACAAAAACAATATGAAACCTGAATGTAAATCAAGACTTTTTTTCTTCCAAAGGTTCCCATAAAGTGAGGAACATAGGATTGTTAACGGCAACCTTTTCATAGCTGTTTGTAGGAAGCAGGAGTATGAAGAACATTATGTATTAAGTTTCACCTTTGCGTTTTTGCGCAGTTTCTATCAAAAGGTATTTCTCTACTTATTTTTACCTCTGCAAGCTCAGAGTAAAACTGCTGCCTATACATCAGCAGCAATAGCATTGTCTTTCATTCCGAGCTGTGCATAACACCTCCGTGCAGTGTCAAATGCTTACAATTTTCTCTGCAAAATATGGTCAGCCTAACCAGGTCATGGTGCTAATACTATCCAGGAAGAGAGCCACCTATTGGAAGAGTTGGAGGATGATTGCTTGTCTTGTATCAAAACTTCTTGGAGATGCGACAGGTCGCCTTATCATGTCATGTTTGGTTGGAAGCTTTGTCAGATTTTTCGAGTTGCTGAGCAATCTTAAATTCTTTAAAAAGTAATCTGCGGATTTTTTCTCTTAAGGCGGACGCTTCTGCGGGTTTGAACCACTGCCTGCTAAACTGAAGATAAAAAGTTGGTCTTGGAGATCCATAAAAAGAAACAAGCCAAAAGCACTACTCAGCCTACAGTAAATGGAAAAAAACTTGGTAGTAGGAAGAACTAACCATATCTAAATCTCTCCTTGACAGTCTATATGGAGCTTCAGCAATGAACCGCTCCATGAAGTAGAGTACAAAGAGACCGCAATCATAATCATTTTTCTGTTGAGGGACCTGTTGAAGATTTATTGAGTTGAGTTAGACATCACATGACTAGCCACTAGTTTGAACAAACAAGTCTTCTCATTTTGCCAAAAGCCAATACTATATTACTTGGCCAAATATTAATCGGCATATTTGAAAGATGAATATGAGTCAACCATCTGCTCAGAAACTACGAGTTTAGATTTTACATATGAGGACAATTAGAACAACTTGTAAGTGATAACTTCAAGAGCGCACATTGCAATAACTACTGTGAGTTGGAAACAAACCGTGACAGATCTCTCTTCTATTCTTCGAGGGAGCTTCACCCAGGGAAGATTCGAGCTAGCACCTTCAAGAGTCAAATACTCCCATTCTTCCCTGATAAACCTAAATTAAACAGATGAAGATAAGAGAAGTCTAAACTGTATTGAGAACAACTGTCGCATAAGGTACACAATCAAGATATAACAAAAATCGCAAAAAAAAGAAATGACAAGGCGACAGCCACTGAGCCATACACCATTGACATTTGAGCAGACCTTAAAGTGAACCTCTGTATCATTTTATCATCGACATCACAAAGCGGACAGCCATGATATCATCACAGATGTACAGAATTCAACAGCAAAATGACATTGAAATGTCCGCCTTTAGCCCTAAGCCATTGGTTCACAGTAACAGGCATGGAATGTTTTGGAAGACTCACAAACACTCCAACGCTAACTATTCACTACGTGTCCAATAGAGTAAAATGACAGTTTACACTCGTGTGATTCGATTAAACAAGAAGTTTGATTTTACACTAAAAATGCAGAGATTGGCAGATTGTACCTTCTATACAAGCAGAAGTGATGCGTACAACCAAATCAACATCTAAAATACAAAATGTTATGTTCAGTTACAAAAGTAACTGCTAGCACACCTCTTAATGTTCTCAAATATAGGTCGGCTGTAATGCAGCCCTAAAGAATCCAAATGTAGAATTAAGGGTCCAGTTTCTTTGTCCTTGTATGGTATACATATAATGATCAAGCTCCAATGCTGACTGGACAAAAATACTAACGTCAATAAACAACAGGTAAAAAATTAGGCAAGGAAACAATTTTATTAGTTACACACTACAAAAGCACAATCATTAACAATCATATTTCCCAAGAAACTCTACCATTCGACAAAAACACGAAATGAACAGCAGCTAATGTCCTAATGGGCAAATTATGAATCAGAATCTGCAGATATCATAGATTAATAGCAGCTATTGACAACATGAAAGGATAAACATTACTGCCATATGAAAATATAAGCGCGTGTTATGCCCTTCATAGGAAATCTTACACAATGCTACGCTACCACGGTAAACAAGCCTTATGCAATTTCTGAAGGAAACCACCAACTTTGTGATGATTGCACATTTCGATATGGGAATCGATGTTTACGTAAAGTATTTAATTTAACAACTAATCACTCAGTATACTTACTCCTCATGTACAGGAATCAGTATGTACGCCTTGTGGAAGAGGTTGACTCCTTTCCACCATCTTCTAAATTTTGCAAAACTCGTGCTGCCATTTTCCTATAAGTGATAACCAATGTGTAACCAATGACATGAAAGATAGAATAGAAAACAAACTGATTCTCAGTCTCTCACAATATTTCGGCCAGGTAAGTAATCTTTTCCTGCTTATTTACTCATCTTAAATTATGGGATAGTGACAACATACAGTCTAGTATCTTTCTTTCAATGCAGAGATCAACATATCTCTTCTTAAACAGATGAGAGTCACGAACATTGGAAAGTTATACAACAGAAAAAGAATATCCACCTTCTCGGAAACAGCTGCTTTTAGTTTGTTATAGAAAAATGTGTTGAAGAAATGAAAAGTACATCTAGACTTGTCTATAGGTGAGCCGGGCTGCTGTAAATACCTAGAAATCAAATAAAATCATATCAGAGCACTGAATGAGTCAGAGTACAGAACTTGATGGAAAGATAATCAATCACATAGAAACCGTATTCCTCTTTTCTAGACAGAGTAAAACCTCATAAAACCACAAATTCACTTCAAATATCTCATAATAGTATTATGTTTTGTATGGTCCAGAAAGCCATACATGAAACCACTGCACATCTTTTATTACAAAGCTGAACAGGTGAAATATGCTTACCGGATATAGAAATTCATGATAGGGGAAGACAAATATACTTCTGGATCAAGACACTTTACGTCAGAGAAATCAATATCCACATGTGTTGGGTCATCCCTGAGATTGTATTTCGCAGTAATGCCTTGAGAGTTTTACTTTTTAGATATGCAACATCATTTATCATATAAAATGAGACAGATATAATAAATAAAACATCTTAAGCTGAGTCCATTGCATACCTGGATGGATATGAAATTTTAGATCCTCTGCAGTGAAAAAATTAGAAAGCAAATAGTTAATGTTTGCCACACACTGATGATGAGACATTATTTAGAGAACAGACAATAAGCATCGCTTACTGATATTCAAAGTCCCCGAGATGGCGTTGCATATCATCAAAATCCAGACAGTTTTCTAATGGAGAACTATCAACATCATGCTCAGAATCTTCATCATCGAGAAGAACAACGGTCTCTTTCTGTTTCAGAATATCAAATATCAATCTGATAGCAAATATATTTGACGATCATGTGATGCCATCAGTTTAGTCAATTATACAGCTGGAAACATTTGGTACAATCAGTGTTATTATACCGTACAATGGTGCACCCAGTTACACAAAGAGCGAAACACAAGACTAAAAAAAATTCCAACGTAAATGAGAGTTTCAAAATCATTCTTGTATGCACAATCGTATATGTGATCCAAATCCAAAACAAGGCGCACGTGTTTAGCAGACTAATTATGATATTATTTCTAATCACCTAATGCACTGAGACATTTTCATTAATATGTTCCATTCAAATTTCTGTTTTTAACACATAAACTAATGTATAATTTTCACCATGGACGTAAACTAATGAATCACACCGGTTACCCATATGTTTACGCAGCACAAGCATTTGGACAAGAGTAACAGCCTCAAAACGTGTAACGAAAAAATTTCCCGTTAAACCTTAGGGACACTGCATGCTATGTCTTAATGCTCGATACTTAAGTGTCATGTATGAAACCTGAAACACTGAATGAAAAAGAACAAAAAAGCAAGGAAACTAAAAGGGTTTTTTTAAAATGGTTATGAAAATTAATTTAGAAATCTAGAGACAAAAAAGGCATATCGCCAGGATGTACCTGTCTATTAATCGCACGAACAGTATTTAGTTTAGTTGGAGCACCTGCCCTAGAAAATGAAAATAATAAAGGAATAAGCACCGTGAAAGATAAAATTGATGTGTTAAACGTGTTTCTCAGTTACTAATGCAACCGAGTCAAGATGCCGATGCAATGTAGCCAAATTAGCTTTGATACTGGACTAGAAAGTACAAGATCCAGTCTTATATACTTTTCAATAAGACGGGATGGTAGGCTCCGCTGCGAGAGTAGCCTTCTTTCACTGTTTACGGAATTATAATTGGCTTTGTCACTAGCTATACGGGTTGGCCACTGATTGGGCATATCTCTTGATATCGGTTCCTTTTTTGACCCCAGCTGTCCATTTGAATCTTTTTTGGGTTGATTACACGATCCAGATGCTTTACTGTCATTCTGCTAGTAAAAGATATATACATAAGTAGGCATACATTAGTATCAATGCACATATATATATATGAATGTATCTGTTCACCTAAGAACATAAAAGACATACTTTTGCCTCAAGCTTTGCATTGAACTCAGAAAAAAACAGTGAATGATTTTTTCCATGAGATAACGTGGTTTCTTGATGAAGCTCAAACTTATCACCTAAAAAGAGATGCAAAGTAGATCTTTCAGCTCATGTTTGTAACAATAAAAGTAACGAATCATGAATATGGCAGGTTTTGGGTAGATTCCGCATCTTCAACTCAAAGGAAGAAAAATAACTATAGCTTTAAAACATAACAGTCCAGCACCACATCAAACTTATAATATCATAATCTTTATTGGAAAAGTACAAGATCAGTTATTCTTAAGTAAAGAGGCTTGAAATACGTCTATTAGAGCAAGAGATCCCAAGCGGATTCCGAATCTTCATTTAACTTCACAGCTCAATATTTCAAAGTTTTAAATAATATGCCCAGAAAAAAATCCAAATTCAGATGGTGTACTAATAAATAAAAAATGGATACTTAAGATGCCACTGTGCCAATCACCTGAAAGAGTTGAGGCCTTTGCTTGAGGTTCATTTCCACATATGTAAGCATCCTGCACATCAGAAAGTCACTTCTTAATACAAATGCAGATGAACCTTAAGATAGATACTAGAATAATTTGAAGCGATAGCTAGCATTTCTGAGCCTTCAACATTAAGCATGTATCTATGGAGGAATAACAAACAAATTCCACTCATTTGTAACCATATTCCACTTAAACTTCTATATTACAAGACAGTAAGTCAATATTACTATCACGAACTTGTTAATTTTTTTAAATGGTCAAAGAATCGACAACCACATACTCAAGCCATCTTTTATTCTCCTCTACCCTGCAAAACTCATGTTCGGCCATCATCAGGAATCGAACTCAAGTTGGCTCCAATCATCCTTGCCCGATGTTTTCATTTTTCGTCTATGTTAGGAACCTGATTAGTATGTAGAGACTATAGTAAGTTAGGATTGAGATGTGAAGGGGTTAAACGGAGACAAAATGCTAACTCCTTCACACCCCATCCCTAACTTACTACAGTCTCTATATACTAGCCCGCTCTAACCTAACATAACCAAAATGAAAACACCAGCCAATGATGCAAAATGCATGCACAAAAGGTTCAATAATTTTTAAAGCGAATAAAAGGATTAACCTTCAAGTATATATGTACCTTATCTCGCTTCCTCCGATCACACTCAGCTTCCAACCTCTTAATATTAAGTTTCAATTTAGCCCCTTTATCAACCAAATAGAGACTATTCAAATGTCCCTTATTCCTTCTAATCCTCTCCTCAAGTTCCAAATCACTCACTCACCATCCTAAACTCCTCTCTCAAACCCTCCAAATCCAAATCCATATTAACACCCTCAACCCCATCATCTTTCTTAGCCGAAACAACCTCCAACTCCCTTGGCGGATGACTATCTTCATCAACATCATCTATAAGGTTCTTGATGTCAGTGACGTCTAACTTCATCTTCTTACTCATGCGCCGCTCCTCGTCCTCCAAGTCCATCCCGTTGACCGATCTGACTCGTCGTCGTCGTTTGCGGGTGGGTTTGATGACGTGGAGGTTGGTTGTACGGATGCGACGACGAATACGATGTAGTCGGAAGGTGAGGGAGAGTGTAAACCACCGTCCCATTTGATTTTAGAGATTGAAAAATTAAATCTTTTTTCTTTTTCTTTTTGCTTTGATTGTGATTCCATTTACGGCTTTCTGATTCTCATCGCCTCTCTCTCGTGTCTCTCTTTGATTTAGGTCATTTTTTGGCACGCTAACTGTTTTTTTTTTTCTTTTTCGATAGCGGTTATATTGGGTACAATTCATAGAGATCGACACGCTAACTGTTTATTAATTTTAAGTTTATTGCATAGAATTCTTATTTTGGAGAAATGAAAGTTAAAATAATTAATTTTAAATTAAATTAGGTGATGGAATTACAATATCAATAGGTTAAGTGAATAGAAATTAACAGTTCAATTGATGTCTTTCGTTCTCAAAAACACTCGTTCTTTTGTAACTTAATCCTAACTGCATAACGTATAATTGAGTTCAGGATCAAAAGAATTCATTTTTGTGACAGTATGTAAAAGTACTCTTATTTGATGAATAAAGTTTTTTTGATAGGGATTTGATGGCATAAAATTGGATCTGGTGAAATTCGTTTAGCATTATTTCTTGTTTAATTTGATTTCATATATATTAAGAGTTGGTATCTTAAACATAGAGGATTCTCAACGAATCACAATTCACACTCTTTCTTATTTATATTTTATGCATAATTTTTAAGTTTTTTTGTCGAAAATCAACTTCTCAATATTTCAATTTTAATCATCTCTTCAATTTTTTTTACATAACCAAGAAACACCTTTCAATTCAGAAATTGTTAAATCGTGACACCTCATTGCCTGTTACGGCGTCGTTACCGGAAAATTGATCTTTAATTTAGCTGAGACTATGATTTTAATCCAATTTTGAAACAAAGATACTAATCTAATAACACCATAATCCAATGTTAAATTTGCGAAGATGGATGAAATTAGGGTCTATGGGTTTCGGATGATCCATGCTCCAATTAAACAAGTGTGAAGTCAAATTAAAGTTTAATAGTTAATATATTGATAAAAAAATTTGATTTACATAAATATCAACTAAGTCAACGGCTAATTTTTTCGACAAAAAACGTCAGAATCGATGGTGGGGTGTCACAATTCAATGATTTCTGAATTGAATAGTGGTTATATCCAAAAATAATTGAAGGGATGATTTCGTTAAAATTGAACTATTGAGATAGTGGTTTTTGGCAAAAAATCCTATATTTATCATTTTATAAAATGTATAAATAATGTACAAACATATAATTCTATGATACAAATAAGGGTGAAACGAGTCGAGCCGAACCGAGTATCAGACTACTCAAACTCGGCTCGTAAAAGAATAATTGTGCTCGAGCTTCATTAGCGCTCGAATCAAACATAATTAAGGAATAAATGAGTCATTTGTTTTACTTTGGCGTTTGATGACATTGAAAGCCTTATGGGAGGAGTGTAAGAGGAGTTTGGTTTTATGAGGTTAAGTTTCGACATGTCTGCAGTTTTGTTATAGAAAGATGAGAACTGAAGGGAGTGACTTCGGTGATGATAGTATGAAAGTGTTTCGTGAATCATAATATAATTTTTTGCTTAGATTTGTGATTTTGTTAGGTTTGATTTATGAATTATATGTGTTTATTTCATGAGTCGAATGTTCGTTATTAAAATGTCACGATTCATTAATTTGATTGATTAGATTCATAGCCATGTAGGCTTATTTCATGAATTATATATATAGAGGTTGTATCCTGTGAATCCATCCAATTTGGTGGACTCGTGGATCCCCTCTTGCATCCGTTGATTGCATTTTTTGGACGCACCAGATTGCGCCACGTATGTGCATTTGTCATGTGCACATCACGTGTGCACATGACAAATGCACACGTGCAAGTCACATGCTTCATTAATGCGCTGACACAATCTGGTGCGTCCAAAAAATGCAGTCGACGGATGCAAGAAGGGATTCACGAGTCCACCAAATTGAGTGGATCCACATGATACATTTCCTATATATATATATATATGCTTTTTTCATTAATCATATATGCCTATAAAATGAACCAAATATGTTCATTTTAATGAACTGAATGTATTTTAATAATAAAGATTCATTATAAGCTTATTTCAAGAACTTAATATGCTTATTTCATGAACTTAATATGCTTATTTCATGAACCATATATGCTTATTTCATGAACCAAATTTGCTTATTTTATGAACCATATATGCTTGTTTTATGAATCAAATATGATTCATTTATTGATTGATAAGATTCATGAAAGTAAAGAGACATACAAGATCAAGCAAGTCCAGCGTTCAAAGACGAAAGTAAAGAGACATCTAAGAAACATCTACAAGAGCGACAAACCTCCTTGCATGAGGCGGTAGATTAGGCCATAACCATTAGGTCACCCCTTCTACTATATACTCATATTTAAAAGATGTTATATGATTGAAATTATGATAATTATAGAGAAAAGTAAATGGGATTTTGGACTATATTATATCAACTGAAGAATATTCAAATTCAGTTTATGCTAAATATTAGGAGGTAGATTAAATACATATGTTAATTTTCTATATTACCCTCATACTTTTTCAAATTGTTTTTCAGTGTTAATCTTCTTATTAATTTCATTTTGATCCTCAAATATTATTCATCCATTCATTTAAATGAATGATTGAGATTAATTAATAGTTTATATCTAAAGATGACTTTATACCTAATTCGTTCTCAAAAATAATATTCTATTTCTGAAAATAACCCTTTTATGTTGTGGACCGATGATGAAATGCACGGAAAGTCGGAAATTAATAGCTTTTTTAATTGATCTTTTGATCCTTTGATTGGAATTGAAGAATCCTACGACTCCATTTCTTAAGTACTTTTTTCATCATTGAGGTGGATTCCATTTTAATCAAACTCTGTGTTTTCTATTATAGTAAATGTTTGGTATTGGGTATTGAGTCTTGAGATTAAGAACATGTGATAAAAGTGAATGATGAATAAGTTAAAAAAATGATTAGATTGATAGGAAATGATGAAAAAAGTTAAAAAAATAGAAAAAAAAATTAATGTGAAAAAAAAATTGAGAATGTCTATTCAAGAAACATGAATTATATTTCGAAACATCCAAAATGATTAGGACGGAGGGAGTACTACATTTTTATTAAATGAAACGGATGTGGTGAATAAAATACATTATCATTTGTATGATTGTATCATGTGATTGTTGGATTGAGATACGTGTGAATGCAAGCGTGGAAAAATTACATTTCGAAAAACAAAGTCAGTGTGAAGTCAGTAGCACGAAAGTGGCACGAGTTTTCCGATTCTCCGATGTATAAATACACATCAATGCGCATGTTCTGGGGCCACTTTTATTTGCTTGATTTTGATCAAGGACTTGGGTTTTGAGTTCAGTCGATCATGGCGGAACAGCAGCTGCACGATGTTAAATCGATTCTTTCTGGATCTGATCGGGACTTTGTCGTTAGGAACGATGGGACTCAGGTTAGCTAAATGATCAATCAGCTGCATGTGTTTTCTTTCGTACTCGTTTCATTTCAGTATTTGATTGAGTTGCGTATTACGTGTTTGATGAAATGCAGGTGAAAGTTGAGAGCTTGAAGGGGAAGAAGATTGGGCTCTACTTCTCAGCATATTGGTGTGGTCCTTGCCGTGTTTTCACCCCTCAACTGGTGAAAGTGTACAATGAGCTTTCTTCCAAAGGGGATTTTGAGTTTATTTTTGTTTCTGCTGATGGTGATGTTGAATCGTTTAGTAAGTATTTCTCTAAGATGCCATGGCTAGCTATACCATTCTCTGATTCGAAGACACGTGAAGACCTGGACTCTCTGTTCGGTGTGTCTGGAATACCCCACTTGGTCTTCCTTGATGAAGAAGGAAAGGTTATGATTGAGGACGGAAGGAGTGCAATTTTGGAGTACGGGGCAGATTTGTATCCCTTTACTGCTGAAAGGATTAGAGAACTGGAAAGAACAAGAGGAAGAGGCTAAGAAGAATCAAACCTTGAAATCTTTGCTTGTCTCTAGTTCTCGAGATTTTGTGATAGCTAATGATGGAGGAAAGGTACATTTCATTCAGAAGAGTTCATCATAATTCTATGATAGTGGTCTAATGCACATGAGTCATATTTTCTTTGTTGATTCAGGTTCCTGTATCTGATCTGGTGGGGAAGACCATCCTTCTATCATTCTCAGCTCATTGGTGCCCGCCGTGTCGTACATTCCTGCCAACTCTGATTGAAGCATACACCAAACTTAAGGCCCGAAATGAAGCAATTGAGGTGATATTTATTTCCAGCGACAGGGACCAAAGCTCCTTTGATGAATACTTTTCACAAATGCCATGGCTTGCACTTCCCTTTGGAGATGAACGAGAGGCTATTCTCAGTCGCAAATTTGAAGTCAGCGGTATCCCGAAGCTGGTTGCTATTGACCCAACTGGCAAGACAATCACAACAGATGCGAGAAAAGCTCATAATGCTTCATGGAGCTGATGCATACCCTTTACCAAGGAGCACTTAGACCAAATGGAACCTAAACTTGTTGAAATGGCAAAGGGGTGGCCTGAGAAACTTAAGCACGATCTTCATGAAGATCACGAGCTTGTCCTCACTCTTCGTGCTTTTTACACTTGTGACGAATGTGACAAGGAAGGACGAGTCTGGTCTTACTACTGCGAGGAGTGTGACTATGATCTCCATCCTCAGTGTGCCCTGAATGCTGATGATAAAGCTGAAACAAAGGAAGAAGGAAAGTAGTGGATTTGCGAAGATGGGGTGTGCCGCAAAGAGTGAGTTCTGTGTTTGCTGTCCTCCAGCAGATGGCATAAATATAAATCTATGAGTGTGGTGCTTGTAATAAATAAACTTGTGCAAGTGAAGTTTCCTTCCTACGTAGAGGAATCATGTTACCAGGTTTCTCATATGAATGTAAAATTAAGTTAATAAATGCAGTTTGTTTAAATGAAGTTATCCTCGTTCAAGTCTTTACAGAAAGAGCTGAAGCAAGCATTCAAGTACTCGAGCTTGTCTCGAGCTCTAGCATAATTAAACACT
Organism: Sedum album; assembly: GCA_006409495.1. Classification (NCBI taxonomy): domain Eukaryota; kingdom Viridiplantae; phylum Streptophyta; class Magnoliopsida; order Saxifragales; family Crassulaceae; genus Sedum; species Sedum album. Next base: position 71,725 of record QZGG01000465.1, read on the forward strand.
AAATGGGCAATTAAAAAAAGGGTCCAAAACCACAATTGAAACACTAAGAATTATCGACTATTTATACTATCCTTGTCTTAAAATGTACACACAAGCGATGTGAGGCTATGAACTATCAATGAATGACAAATTGCGATCACAACTACAAAGAAGGACAAATAGGAAGCGATTTTCAAAAAAAATTATTAATTTTTATCCTAAATTATTTTACACAATAGAAATTTATTTATAAAAATTAATGCATTCTATTAAAAAGAACTCTTTATTCACGTCAAACCTTTGATGTAATAAATCTTTCATATTTATTTAATACTAACATATACACTCACTCTCATTTCATTATATCATTTTTGCAGTAATAAAAGTTGGAGTAAAAAATAAATTTAGATGATGTAATATCTTTTTAATAGAAATGCGATAATTTTAACGAAAATAAATTACTACTGATAATTTATTTTTGAATATCTCTTTATTAATCATTTTTGATAGTTCGTACGTGAACTGAATTTTCATCAACTGGTAGTTCATATCTTTTTTACTCTTCAATACTACTAATAATAATTTATTCTTATAAATATTAATGCATTTTTATTAAAATTTAAATTAAGTTATCTAGATTATAATTTCTACTAGATCATTTTTACTATTACGCAAATGATATAATGAAATGAGTGTAATTATGGAAATTTCACTATGAATAACAAATTCTCTTTTATTTTAATATAAATATTTTAATTTGTACAAAAATAAATTTCTATTGATGTAATATAATTTAGGATAAAAATCGACAATTTGTTTGAAAATCGCTCTCTATATGTCATTTGATGTAGACTATAGTCCCCAATTTGTAATAATTCGAACCATAATTTTTAACATTTGATGCCTTGACGGTAATTCAAATCCCTTGTTGTCATTTTTATTGTAATTTGGACCGAAATCGGACCGTAATTTATTAATTACAATAGTTTATAAAAAAATTTATTTACTCCTCTAAAATCTGAATGTCCAATCATTAGCTGTCAGATCATGGTCAAAGCAACATATTCAAGGTGTGGAACCAGACCTTAATCAATTTAATACAGACTAGCAACTAAGTGAATCTTAGATCATGCAGAAGATCAAATCGCCCATAGTCACCATTTAGAGGATGCACCATGACATGTAAATGATAGAACTCATACCAATTTGAAGACTAAACTGTAAAGCTAAATACAGTTCATGTCATTCAGGACGAGTCTCGGATGGAACCATTAAGGGCTGCAGCAATGTAAGTAAAAGAATGGCAGTCATAAGGGTGATGGAAGCACGAAAACCAACAAGTGAAGAGATGTAGTCAAGTAGCGATAAAGAGCTGACATGATCTCATACTCTCAAGTTCAACCACTGCAGCAAACGACAAGATGTACCCAAAATACGTGACAAACCAACATTTGAGGCGAGCATCTCAAACAAAAACTGGAGAGGCAGACACACTAGGTTGCATATCAAATCTTGAATATAAGCAGAAGATAGTTCGGTGCAGTGTAGAATGACGAGGTGAGGAGAGACAATCATTGAGCGTTAGCAGTAAGTACCACACTCTTGATCACGCCTCAATCAACAAATAAACAAAAAAGGAGATATCAGAAGACATATTTTAACAACAGAACAATTGCTTCAAAGTAGGAAATAAAACCTGTTTTAAGTAGCACTAGCAGAGATATAATGTCCTCTCATAGACGACCTTAAATCCTTTTGTAGCTAGAAGTAGCGTCGAAAGCTTAATTCAGCATTAGGAAGTCACGAAATAGAAAAACACATAAGATATCTTGTTTCACCAGCCATACTAAACTCCATCTTAGACTCATGCAATGAAGCCGTTACTGAATCCTCGGGGTTGACTTCAAGCTTCGACTCCAACCAAACCAGCCTTAATCACTGTCAATAGGAATGACATTGTAAAATCCATATTAAATATCCAACCACAAAGTTCTTCTACTAAAGATATGGAAAATAAAGAAACAACAATGATATCAAGGTTGAAATACGTGAACCATAAAAATAACCAATCAGGTCGGAGTAATTAACAACGGCCACAAAGTAAAACGGCTACATATGGAGGCCGATCTATGATGCAAGTGGTATATGTACCGAAAACATACCCATTTGTATAGGGTGAACTACGACGTCCATAAGGTGAGCCACGACGAGGAACAGGAGAAGCTCGACGAGCAATGGGGGATTCAGCGCGGCGATAGAGAGGCGGTGACCTGCTGTAACTACGAACACGGCGAGGAGAGATGCTATCACGCCTAGCTAATTTTCTTTCCAGTGGACTGCGACTGATGTGATCAAGATAAAAGAAAAGAGTAAAGACAGGTGATAGATAGAAGTTATACAGACATTTATCGTCCAGCACATTCAGCTGGTTTGATAACATAAGTATATATCAGAGTGCTAGCGTAGAAATGTACCAAATGATTTAACACACCCGGGATACTACTGATTCAAACAAATAATACACACCTTCGTCCATAACTTGGACTCCTGCGGCGTCTGGGACTAGGGCTACGACGCCTTGGACTAGGACTACGACGCCTGGGACTAGGGCTACGACGACGATCACCACCCCTTGAGACACCACCACGCATACGGCATTCCCTAGCAAAATGACCTGGCTCACCACATTCATAGCACTTAGAGTCATCACCACCACCACGTCCTCCTCTTCCACCGCCTCTTCCACCTCCAGGCCCACCTTTAGAGTTGTGAGATAGTTCAACCCTCCACCCATTCTTCCCTGATATCATCCACAGAAATTTCAACACATTTATAAACATCAATTCACATAAACTATAAAAAAAGACAAAGTAAACACAAACTTCGAACCAAAGTAATAAACTTACCATCCAAAGCACGAATGGCATCCATAGCATCCCTACGGTCATCAAATTCAATAAAGGCATAACCAGGTGGCCTTCTAGCTACCCAGACACTGAACCAATTGAAAATAAGAACAGTTATCAATCACATCAACACCATTCCAAAAAAATAGATCTGATAGGAGAAAAACATGATCAAATACCTCCTAATAACACCATAAACGCGAAACTCATCTTCCAGATCCCTCTCAGAAACCCTCGGATCCAAATTACCAATATAAACTCGAGCCATATTTATCCACTGTACACAAAATCAAACACAGCCATCAAATAACCACAAAAAACAGACCAATGAAAACTAAGTCGATCCCACCAAAAGATCCAATATTTAAACTCAATCTTAGGAATTCTAAATAAACGAAACAAACCCTTTTCCAAAGATGTCAAATTGAGTCGGATGACGCTATGATCTGCAGAAAAGAAATGGATGAAATCGGAAACCCTAGACAGAGAGAGCGAGTGTGTGTTGTTATCTCGCTGAAGCAGACGAAGTTCGGTTGGACCGTTACTGGGCCGACAGATTGCGTCGGCCCTGTCGGCCCAATACATATCACCACTCTAAACGTTAACCCGCTAAATCCTCAGTTTTCGTTTTTCATGAAATTTTATCCTAATGGAAATTAGCCGAGAAGATATTATTTTGTAGGTGGTTGTTTTGGAGGTTGGGTTGGGGACTTGGGGATGGGAGTGAGCCATCAATCATTGGATGCAATCAAACTTTGGTTCAATCAGGAGGTGAGGAGGTATTGAATTCAGACAGGTACCTAAAAGTATGACTCCAAAACGTTATCTTTGTCATTTGAGAAGTTGTTTTCATTTGTTAAACTTCACTCATAAATTGCAATTTATTTCAGTCCTTGCCAAACATTTATGTCCTCTTTATGATTTTTGTCCTCATATCATATCACATGTGTTTGTGTTGTTTTTAACAGGCCTTAGCGTATGGGGTTTTAAGTTTTGAGATAAGGAATATGCTCAAAGTTTAGAATACCCAGGAAGTTTGTATCTTTAGGATCTGAGAATGGAGATTTGAAAAGGGTTTTGATTTGGAGATTTTAGTTGTTGAGGGAGAGAGTCATGGAGGAAGGTGGTAGTGTTGGTGGTGAGATTGAGGAAGGTGTGGGTGTTAGGTTGGTGGATAAGGAGTCTAGATGGGTAGATGGGAGTGAGGTTGACTCTGAGTCAACTCAATGGTCTCTTTTGGATGAGGGTGCTGATCATGGTAGAGATGGGTTTTTGAGGAGGAGGCTTGTGAAGAAGCCTAAGAGAGTTGATTCATTTGATGTTGAGGCTATGGAAATTGCTGGTACTCATGGCCACAACTCCAAGGTATGTATTCATAGAACGGGGTCTATAAATTCTGTAGAAGTGCAAGGAATTCATGAGCTCGGTAATTAGCAAATTTTTGTAGTAATGATCTAATCAAACTTGATAGGTTCTGCCTATGAGGCTATGAGTCTAACTGTCAAAGTAGCTTAGTTACAAAAGTAGAATCTACGCTTTTTATGAACATCGTTTTTCCTTTTTAATCACAAGCATGTGTAATTGTATCGATAATAGGATGTTTCAATATGGCGTACCTTGGCAATGGCATTCCAGACACTTGGAGTCGTATATGGTGACATGGGCACGAGTCCTCTTTATGTCTTCACTGATGTTTTTAGCAAAGTTCCTATCAGGTCTGAGGTTGAAATATTGGGAGCTCTGTCCTTAGTCATGTACACCATTGCACTTCTACCACTAGCCAAGTATGTCTTCATAGTGCTCAAAGCTAATGATAATGGAGAAGGTAGTTTATTCTTCTACTTCTTTTTTCTTTTTAAACTATGAATTTATTGTATGTTGTAGAGTAGGTTGTCTTATCTTACCTTGTCTTCTTGACAATTGCAGGCGGAACATTTGCTCTATATTCACTAATATGCAGGTATGCGAAAGTAAACATGTTGCCAAATCACCAGCCTGCTGATGAGCACATCTCAAGTTTCAAACTTAAATTGCCTACGCCAGAGTTAGAAAGGGCTTTACACATTAAAGAAACACTAGAAAGCAGATCATATTTCAAGACTTTACTTTTACTTCTTGTATTGATGGGTACATCTATGGTTATCGGAGATGGGATTCTGACTCCTGCAATGTCTGGTATAGTACTCACTTTGTTCTGTATTTCATTCTCGCAAAACAAATCACTGTCACAAACGAAATTCACTCCAGCACATCTAATCCATGTGTTAGTTTCCCCAAAATTTTATTGATCATTTAGAATATCATTGAAGAGCCACCTAGATTAATAACCATGCTATGAAAAGTCTTTTCAAGGAACTGCTCGGTAATAAAATAAAATCTATTTCATATTGTCTAACTAACAATAACTACTGTTTTTGAGCAGTTATGTCAGCTGTCAGTGGATTGCAAGGCCAGATCCCAGGCTTCGATACAGGTGAGTAAATCTGTAGTTCCGGCCTCATTTTACCTTCTGTTCCTTCAACTTACAGCTCTCAAGTCATTCAAATCTTTTGCTCCTATCTGGTAGTAAGCATCTGTTTTTTTCATTTTTCAGATGCAGTGGTTATTGTTTCGATTTTAATTCTTGTGGCCTTATTCAGCATACAACAATTTGGGACTAGCAAAGTGGGTTTTTCATTTGCTCCTGCACTTGCTCTGTGGTTCTTTTGTCTGGCAACTATTGGAATATACAACCTTGTAACATACGACTTTTCTGTTTTACGGGCATTCAATCCAATGTATATCTATCTATTCTTTAGCCATAACAGCTCAAAGGCATGGTCAGCCCTTGGCGGCTGTGTTTTATGCATCACAGGTACCAATTACAATACAAAAATATTTTGTGTATCTTCTGTATTCTTGTGCTCAAAATATGAGGTTTGGTTGCACAGGTGCTGAGGCTATGTTTGCCGATCTTGGTCATTTTTCGGTGCTCTCCATTCAGGTTCTGCTCAACTTTTACACTTTACTGAACACAGAAATTTGTTATTTATTATTTACCTTTGATACGCAGATTGCATTTACTTCCGTGGTGTTTCCTTGCCTCTTCTTGGCCTATATGGGTCAAGCTGCCTACTTGATGAAGTTTCCTGCTTCAGCGAGTAGAATTTTTTATGATTCTGTTCCAGGTAATTGCCACTGTTCTTGAGCTTCATCAACTTTGTTGATTATTAGTTTTGTCTTGAAATCCGCAGGTCAACTTTGACATTTTGTAATTATTATGAATTTCTAGATGGTCTTTTCTGGCCTGTCTTTGTCATTGCCACCCTTGCTGCCATGATCGCCAGTCAAGCTATGATCTCTGCTACATTCTCATGTGTAAAACAATCCATGGCCCTTGGATGCTTCCCACGGTTGAAGATCATTCACACATCGAGAAAACTGATGGGGCAAATTTACATCCCGGTCATCAACTGGTTCTTGATGATCATGTGTATAATTGTTGTTGCAACATTCCGTGAAACCACAGATATTGCCAATGCTTATGGTATGTAAACCTGCATAGTATCCGTCAGTTCCAGTTTTATGTTTTCCCTCTTACTGACGACTTTCACTGTTTCTGGATTTGCAGGCATTGCAGAAGTTGGAGTTATGCTAGTGAGTACTACGCTGGTGACCCTAGTGATGCTCCTAATCTGGCAAACCAACTTGTTTCTGGCTTTGCTTTTTCCGCTTGTGTTTGGATCCATTGAGCTTGTTTACCTGTCTGCGGTCCTCACAAAAATATTGGAAGGAGGTTGGCTTCCTCTGGCATTTGCTTTTTGCTTTCTTTGTGTCATGTACATATGGAACTACGGCAGTGTGCTCAAGTATCAGAGTGAGGTCCGTCAGAAGCTCCCCATGGACATTTTACTCGAACTTGGTTCAGGTCTAGGGACTGTTCGAGTCCCAGGTATTGGTTTGCTTTACAGCGAGCTGGTTCAAGGAGTTCCCTCAATATTTGGGCAGTTTCTACTGAGCCTTCCTGCAATCCACTCGACCATAGTTTTTGTCTGCATCAAGTATGTCCCTGTTCCAGTAGTCCCTCAAGAGGAAAGGTTCTTGTTCAGACGAGTCTGTCCCAAAGACTATCACATGTTCCGCTGCGTAGCTCGTTATGGGTACAAAGACATAAGAAAAGAAGATCATCATGCATTCGAGATGCTCCTGGTAGAGAGCTTAAAAAAGTTCCTAAGACGAGAAGCCCAAGACCTTGCCTTGGAAGTCTTCTCCAATGATCCAGATATGGACAGCGTGTCTGTAAGATCAAGGCCTCTTGGAGGGCCGGGTAATGATCTAATCGACGAGCTTTCAATCCCTTTAATGCACAACCAACAGATAGATGATGCAGGAACTTCTGCTTCAGAAAACAGCGTTGCATTAGCTTCTAGTATCATATCATCTGATGACGACCCAAGTGTGGAGTATGAAATGGCTGCACTTCGAGATGCAATGGACTCAGGCTTCACATACTTATTGGCACATGGAGACGTTAGGGCTAAGAAAAATTCCTTCTTCCTCAAGAAACTGGTGATAAATTATTTCTACGCATTTTTGAGGAGGAACTGCAGAGCAGGAGCAGCGAACATGAGTGTTCCTCATATGAATATCTTACAAGTTGGTATGACATACATGGTTTGAGCCTTTGGCCGGATATCCCTGCGTAAAAAGTGATTCGAAACTTCATCAAGTAGATGGGTCATCCCTAGATGCAATAAAGTGATTCGGAACTGTTTATATTGATAATCGTCGATTTCAAACTTGTAGTTATTTTTTTGCTTGCAGATATTTGGAATTTTTGACAAACTTCAGGATAAACACATAGTGACTGGTGTACCTTGGATACCTCAAGATCAACAATGTATAGCTTAACTTGTAGATAGGGGTGTAAACGAACCGATTATTCGTGAGCTATTCGAGAAAAAGCTCGGTCAAGGCTCGACTCGACTCTATACGAGTTAAGTTTGAACAAAGTTTGATATTCGTTTATTAAACAAATCGAACATGAATACATTGGTACTCGGCTCGACTAAGCTCGTTAAGAACTCGATTATATTAATATATATTTAATTGGGTTAGGTTCGAGAGGGACGATAAATTTTAGTAAGACAGAAGAACATAATTTCAACCGTTGATTTGATTAATCCAACAGTTGAGATTAAGTTGGTTTTTAATTAAATTGGGGGTTGGATTTGCAAAAAACACGGGCGGTTGGATTTGACGGTTATTTTTAGACTAAATCTCATCCGATAGATTATTAGTAATCAACGATCAGAATTGTGTCTCACCGTCTCACAAATATTTATACGTCCTTCTCGAACTTTCCCCATATTTAATTTATATTGATTGGAAATATATTTTAAATATATGATACACGCTAAAATTTAAAAATAAAAAGAAAATAAATACATACATACCATTTACATAAATTCAGACGGTATATGATAAATCAACATGAAAATCAATTCATAAGAGTGAGACTTAATCTCACATTTTGAATGTTTATCTTAGAGAAACTATATTACAAATAAGCCATGATATTGGGGTATGGAGTGGGTTTGGGCGTTGGGTGAAAAATACTCTTGAAGTCCATTTCGTCAAGTAGCTTACCAAGTTCGAGCTTTAGACGAGTCGAGTTCGGGTAATTGAAAATTTGGTCGAGCTGAACTCGAGTTTATTATAATATGGCTCGGACGAGCTCGAGCCGAGTTCGAGCATAATTTTTCTTACACGTGTCGAACTCGATCAGTATGATACTCGACTCGGCTTGTTTGCACCCCTACGTGTAGATGGCCATACCATTATGTAGGTATAGAATGCAGAAAAGGGGAGTCTTTATAATGGAGTAAAAGCAAGTGGAATGGCTGATCTTCTTCTAGTGCATGATAATGACTAGACAACCTTTGTTTCTTTTTTATCAAAGCTTAAGAAGACAAATGTAACAAAGTTGCTTTGGTACTTGAAATCCAAACTACTTATAATTAGACCATCCACTCATTTTAATAGATACCATCCCAACCAAACATGTTTAATTTACTCTTATTAATAGGATTTCTCTCCAAATTTCGTATCAAAGAAGAAAAATGTGTGACTTTGAATATGCATAGATGCTTAAAGTGTCGACCATCGGAGTGAATTCGAGTTCGATTCTTAATGAAGGCTTTTGGCGGGAGGGCAAATTTCTACGAGTTAGGATAAACGAGAAAAAAATAAATGACATGATTATGATATTTTTCCATACCTTAACCAATTTTAAAAAATATAACATTATCATGTCATTCAATCAGATTAAACATTAACAAAACACTAATTTGGCACATTTTTAACATAGACCTTAATATCCAAAGGTGTCAATGTTATTGTTGGATGAAGAAGAGTATGAGTTGGAGGACCCCAAACCCTACTTAGGTTTAGGCCACAACTCATTGTAGCTTTGAAAGAAGAGGAAGAAGAGCGTCTAGTCTTTCTTTTTTGTGTAGCAGCTCCTCCTCATAATATAGAAAAATACACAACTCTTTGACATTATTTTTGCAGTGGGGTGTGACTGTTTGATATCGACCTAAGCTTGTGACATATTTGCGCGCCTCCCCTCAAATCCCTATACAATAATACTGTTATATTAGTTAGGTTCCATTGGAGCCTAGTGTGTTGTCATTCAACAATTTCTTTTTTTCAACTACCATTGAAACACACATGTCTGAATAACCTCGAGCAGGCACGGTCAACTGTTTAATGCCTAATTTACATTCTCTTGAAATATGTTTTTTGTTTAAGATTCACCAAGTAATGAAAGCAACAAATATGATTAGCATATGAACATCAAACAAAACCGTAGGATGGCGTACAGACAGTTATGGATCCGTTCCATGAAACTGAACTGGGTCTACTCTAGTGGACTTGATCATTCAGAGGTGCAATTTAAAGGTGCATGTCCTACTTGGCAGCGCCTGTAAAGCTACGTGTACTAAATACCTGCAACGGCAGAAGTCTTGTCCCTTGACAAATTGCTGACGATGAATAAGTCATTTCTTGTATAATTGAATGGGCGCTCCTTCGCCCCCACCAAGAAAAACATCTGTTCCTCCCATAGCTTTTGGATCCTGCTACCACTGCTAGCTTTTCTTACGACCACATTTTCATTACAATCAGCCTCCTGCGCCGATGCAATGGACTATGACTTTCCAAACTCACAAAACTATAATGAGGTTACTCAGATGCAATTAATCCACTGACTTGAGAATTATTTTCATGCCCATGTGTCTTGATTTAGTTTTCTCCTTTTAAAAGGGAGCAATGATGAGCAGCAAGAAGAGGATTCACTGGATGGGGAGCTCGAATGGAGCTCTGAAAATGTTGCTATTGATGACACTGGCAATCTAATCAAAATAATGTCACGTAGGACACCATAGCAGGCAGTAGTGGTTTCCTGATATGAATAAAACAGTATTCAGATTCATGTTGTGTACGTAAAATGGACAGCTTGAAATTAATGGTATGTACAAAACTCACCCTGCTTAACCCATCATACCATGACTCGGTAATCTCAGAATCCACATTATAAACTCCTTGAATTTTCCGGGCCACGCACAGCAGTGCAGCTGCAGCAATGCATGGTGGCGTGTACTGTAAAATCCTTGCATCTTTGAAAAAGAAATGTAAAACAAAGGAAGCTTAAGTGAATGGTAATACTAGAGACCACTGTTCGTTCCAATAATTAGTGAAAAAATATGGAGAACTGATCCCAAACCTGAAATGGATGCGAGATGATATCAGTGGCCTGCAAAGCAAGATAATCACAACATCTCCCAGTAGGATCCACCTTGCAAGCAAATGCAGCTAAAAAGTTAAATGGCGTTACAGATCTGAGTCTCCATTCGAGTACATTGAGCACCAGCAGCTCCATCCTCTGAACAGTTTTGGGTTCAAATATTTGCTTAGCAACCACCCCTTCCACCTACGCAACACATACAAACTCATCAGCATTTATGATATACAACTCCTGTAATCGAAACTCCAATCCGTATCCAAATACTTAACAGCAGTCGCAAGTACCGTCTGATTCTAACCTGAAGAGCAGTAAGAGATGGAACTAGAATTTCCTCCATCTTAGCAGCTAAAGACAAGCAAGCAACAGCCAGCAGCTGAACGGCCATCCATTTGTATTATTCTACACAATACCAAACAAGAAGCAAACAAAAAATCATAAGCATTACAAATTCACCAATCCAAAGCATAACAATGTAAAGAAGAAACCAGTAGAACGCGTGATCTGGACAAGGATCAAACCAAGCAGCTGATGTGAAAATATGTGTAGATTGGGGGAAGTAAGTAATTACAGAAAGCTGACGATCGGAGAGGAAGCGATCAAAGTAGCTGATGGACAGATATGCCGTCAGGGGCTGAAATCCGTAGAACGCGTTCACCTGCAAAAATACACAAAAGTCGATAAGTTGCAAACTCAAATTGATTTATTTATACACGATTTGATGGAAATCGGAAGTTACCTTGAGAATCCATGCAATGGAATCTGCGCGAGGTGAATGTGAGTCGACAGTGTGGTGGATGTGTAGCGATTGGTCATCGACTGAAATGAGATCGGATGAGCAGTTGGAGCACGAGAGTGTTGTGAATGGCTCTTCAACGGTTTTCTCGATCGTACCTGAAATATGAGTCATTTGAGAGGGTCGCCAGGGAATATGGAAGGTTTTGTTGGTATCAAGTCTCTTTGAAGAAGGTGCGAGTGTGTGTGGTTGGAGCGTTTAAATATGAGGCTAGCCGCCCTTGTGGTTTGGAATTAGCGTAATAAACATTATTAACACTATAGACAACATAAGGTTTAATTATTTAATTATTTTTGTTTATGAAGTATTTAATAAAATATTTTTGAGGCTTTTTATTATACCAGAGTACCAATAGAGAATTAAAGCTAGGTTACTTAAATAACTGTTAGCATATTTTATGTTATTAAATCTTGACTTTCAAGGCTAGACTTCTGATATGAATAAGATTGTATACCAAAATAATCGTTTCAACCAATCTAAGATCAGAATTAATTTACATGCCGGATGCATTTGCTCACAATAAGTTGAGTCAGCTATTTATGAGGTATAATTTGGCATCAACAATAATTGTACAACTACAACAGTCAGTCTAGCATTAACTATTACACAAAGAACAGGTATTCTAGTCCTCAAATGCCAGAAAAAGAAAACATAAAAGGTTCCCATATATCTCAGGATACATCTGGAACAATACCGATATAAGCTTGAACAGGCTGTAGATTGTGATAGAAGGTAGAAGCTCATAAGAAATAATCAGGAGTCTTGCGTGTAGCATCAGGCTCAATCTGACGCGGTGCAGGATCAAACTGGAGAAAATTCTGTTCCATGTTTCGCCTATCTCTAGAATGGCAGCCATGTTTCCACACCGGTAACAGTAGTTTGGCGCACTAAACACTGTGACCACATTATTTTCCTGCATATTGTTCCATAGAAAGTTTTAAAAGGTTGTAAAAACTAATGGTGTCAAGAATAGATATTCGGAAGTATGAAGATTTAGCCACCTGAGACCAATTGAAACCTTCCATGACAAGCTGGTGCGCCCTTGATATTAGTGAGAGTCCATTGGTGTGGTTGAAGTGAGCAGCTATGTCTTGTCCAAATGTATACCCTGCTCCACGAGGAGATATTCCCCAACCACACCGATCGTCAGGGTCAGACCACAATAGGTCACACATTGGTCCTTCGTGTGGAACCTGCAAGTATTTGAACTATGAGTTAGCCTATTTTCCTTTTATAAATATGAGAGGTTGATCATCTTTCACAAACAGATATAGTTGGTCAATATCAACGAAAACACGTACCTCTTGAATGCGATCTAAGGATCTAATATTATCCAATGTGTCCAATGATGGTGAAAGACCTCCATGCAAACAGAAAATCTACAGTTTAGTGAAAAAATGAATATAAGCTTCCCTGAACGATATATTCAGAATACTTAGATAAAAATAATGAGAGTGTGACCTGGCTTTCAATGAGGGCAGTCAGAGGCAAATAATCAAACAAGTCAGTAAAATATTTCCAGACGTTGGCATTCCCATATTTCCTTAAGCATTCGTCATAAAACCCATACCTGAAAAATTACCCATAGTTGTCAAGAACCTTTGAAAAACAGCATAATCACACCTAATAAAAATATTTTTTATAAGTCAACATGTGTATACAACGTGCAACTCTTAAATGATCCCCATACAATAAGTATTTAAATGATCAACCAGTCTAATAAATTATTGGATAACATCTTTAGTGAACCTTCATTACATCCGTCTTATAACAGGCAAATATTTCAACAGTTCTGCAAGAGGTTTCTTTCAAAGGGTGGGAATTACCTTATTGAAAACAATGTATTACTGAATGAACTAATATAAAATATTCCAACTTACACTTGTGTGATTTGTCTACTCTCATGGTTCCCTCTTAAAATAGTGATTCTATCACGGTAGCGAACTTTCAGAGCCACAAGTAGAGAAACAGTCTCCACAGAGTAGTATCCACGATCTACACATATGCAACAGTCATTTTAACATGCTTCAAGTAAACCTGGAATAGAAACACGTGCAAAAAATACACAACAAGAATTGGATTTATATGAGGCGAAAAGAGGAAGCTATCTAAAACCAGATAATATGTCTCTAAATAATCACCAATTTTATAGCATGGATATGAATATCTGTACTAACCTTCAGACTAAAGCCATTTCAAGGATACATCATACAGACTTGCAGCACTACTCAGACACCCAAATTGCAAACACTTCAAAGCTCTACAAAACAGTAATTCATAAATACACACTACTATTTAAACATAGCTGTATCATCATCAAATTAAAAGTCAACATAATCGGGATATCATCCTAGTACCATTACTTATATCATCATAAAAGCAACTACAACTACAACTTAGCTGGCTACTCAATCATAATCATCATGAAATCAACACAAAACTGACCTACATAATCTCCCATAAAGAGATAATTAGTATCAGGCGCATTCCCACCGATCTTAAACAACTCTAGAAGATCATAAAACTGTCCATGAATATCTCCACAAACAGTAACTGGACACTTCACTGGTTGAACATTCCACTCCTCCACAAGAATCGCTCGAGCCTGCTCACACAAAGTCTTCACATCCGCATCCGAAAGCGGCTTGCATTCCATCAGTTGCTCAATCTGACGGTCCAGATCCGCGTGCGAAGGCATCCTCCCTCCAACAATTCAAACTAAACAAAACTAAACACTTTTTTCCACTAATTTCTTCCTTCCTTCCGATCCACGACCTCCAGATGCGCAGCTCGAGATCGGAATCAGCGAGATCCGGAGGCGGCGGGTCGTTCTGTAAAGATCGGATTCAGATTCGTCTCCATAAACTTCAGGTTTTGGATTTGGCGACGAAACAAAAAATAAATAAATAATTAGCAAAATTTGGAAGCGGATGAAACCAGAAAATGAAAGAAAGAGGGATAGAAGGATTGACTGGTCAAAACTGGCTTCCAGTTATTGACGAAATGGGTAAAGACACGTGGCATAACTACTAAAGTCGTAACTCGTTATCAATTGGGCTGGTTACGGCCCATTAACATCTTGTGGATAAAACCACTGAAGAGTGGACGAGAGTGAAAATTCAAATCATTTGAGTAGCGATTGGCGGGAAATGGAGCTTCTCAAACTGTCGAAATTCAAGCTTCAGCTCCGAGCATTGTGCGCCGACGTTCATGAGCTCAAATTAAGTCTCCGATCTCCGATTTAATTGCTCATAGCTGTGTATTGTTGACTCATTTCAGAATCATAATTGTGTTGGCAGGAAAAAGAGCGATTAGCGAATGAGCAACTCAATATTCAATTGCAGGTTTGATATGATTTCCTGATGCGTATATATTCAATTATTTGGTATCTTTTTTTGAAGTGGTTATGAATTGATTGTAGAAGCAGAAGCAGTCCGAGGAAGAGTTTACACGGAGGATTCAGCAGCTTGAGGATGAGATTAGTGCATTGGTGGAAACTAGACACAAGCTCGAAAGGAAGGTTGTGTTTGTGGTTGATTTGATTCTTTGAATTAAGTATTTATTAATGAGTTGAGTTTGATTTTGTTAGGTGGATTACCTTCATAATGACAAAGAGCTGCTTGAGTCTAAGCAAAAGGAGATGAAGGAATCTATAAACAACTTGTTGCAGTCGAGGGAGTGTTTTGTAAATTCCTATGAGGCAGGTTCATTTTCTTTCTTTGAACATACTTAAGTGTGTGTGTAGGGATGAGATAAGACGCTTTTGTGACACGGCTGTCGTTTAGGTTGTCAAATTTGTTTGATAATGTTTTATTCATGTTTTGTTTCTCTAGTAGTATGAGTTATGCAATGCTGATGAATATCTATTAGATGATATTTTTGGAAACTTGTGTGCAGGAATCAACCTCTGAAATGAAAAGATCTATTGAAGACAGAGATAGGAAGATTGCCATGATGTCTGAAAAAATTCACTCGCACTTAGTTTTATTTGATTCCATAGAGAAGGAAGCGCTCTGTGTCAAGAAAGTTGTGGACAATGTGCAACAAACTGTGATGGAGAAAGAAAACATAGGCATGCAGCTTTACTAATTTGGTTTTATTGTTTATCCTGCTGGAGTTAGTGATCCTACCATATTTGTATTTTGTAGTATTTACCTCTTAATAGTTTTTAATATTTTTGCAGTGGCAGAATTGAAAAGAAAGATGGAAAAGGTTGATTCGCTTGAAGAGTTATTTGAAGGTAATTCGTGGTCTTTAAGGTTTCAGCATCCTCAATGTTTTGAATTCAGGGATTCGGATTGAGATATCGTGGAAATGCAATTATCTGAGTAATTCCTTCGCATGCAGAAAAAATCTCTATTCTAGAAAGTAAATCTAGGGACCAGGGGAAGGATCTGAAATTAAAAAATAAATTAATTATGGAACTTGAAGCGCAACTGGATCTAGCAAATATGAGAAAATCCTGCAATCCAGAAATTGAAGAAATATCCTTCTTGTGTATCCAAAGTTTTGTAGTGTCACTGGGTTGATCAGAATCTTGTCGGCTTAACAAACATTACCTTCAGAGTGCTGTATCAGCTAAGGAAATGGTCATAGAGAATTTAACATCTGAAAAAAAGGTTTGGTCTGAAAACTTTTTTTTTGATCAAGTATGGTGATTGTTTCATTTAAGTTGGTGTTCTTGGTGGACAGGCTTTGCAGTTGGAAGTGGGACTCTTGAGCAACATGTTAAAGAAGATTCAAGACACATTTACAGAAATGCATGACCAGGTTAGTTTTTTTATTCTAGGCTTTCTGAAAAACTTGATATTCTCGGAATAAAACTCAATTTGCTAAGGTAATCTGGTATTAGAGATGGCAGAAAACTCCCAGTGATGAATGTTTTTCCCTTTACTAACCTTGCTGTTTTAAAGTGATAGTTGTTCTCTCAGTTCTTTGTGATGCTATAACCATACAACCACAGTCAAATGTATCATGTGAACCATATTTAAACATTTTAGTTGCTCATGCATTAGTGTTAGATTTTGCTATTATGTTCTTGTAGGATAGAAGGTTACTCGAAAATCAAGAAGGATGCGCAACAAGTAGAGTAGTTGATAATAACAGGTATTGTCGCACATTAACATTGACGTTTCCAGATTAATATTTCTATTGACATGTTCTGTATGAAATGTCTAACAATCTATGTAAGGCACCAACATTTTTAGTTAGTGATGTGTGGAAATTAGCCTTTGCCATACATTTATCATAAATGTCAATACTAATTAGTTTGTCCTAAGTTTTTCTGAAAGTTAGTTCAGTTCAAAGTTTTAGTCTGGTCATTGGTGTACTCTTTCTATTGTAGTTTTATGGTCACCTTTGATTGAGTGCGATGCTTTTGCATTCCTGCTTGATATCAGTTTAATCTTTCAGATTCCTTTCATCTGATATCCTTGTCGAAAAGGGGACTTCTTTTTTTCTATAAAGTATAACTATGTTTCGCATTGATTGTTGCTGGACCAGTATTGAAGATTCTGCTCAAAATAAAAGAAAAAATTGCCCATTTAAGCTCAGTCAAAGAGAGTTTGCTGACGATACAGGTTTTCCTATTTCTTTGCTGCTGGATTTCATGAAATTGTAATGTGACGGCACGAGAAACATATTAAACATCTGTCTTTTTTGAGAGGAGTTGCCTCTGATAGACATATCCTTAACCTATTTACAGTTTTAACATCATACCAGGAATTTGATTCAGCAAGTAGTCCGTTGAAGAAGATCAAAAGTTTAAGTAACTACATGTCTGAGGCAAGCAATCTTTATTCATATGTTATTTGCTACGTCATTTAAATACTTTAGGAGAATTTAAAAATCAAATGACAACTATACCATTTTATTGTCCTCTGCAGTCAGCCTGCTCAGTCTCTCAAAATTTAAGTGAGGCGCCATGCACCACAACTGATTCAAAAAAGGCATAGCTATGTTCTTATTTCGACTTCTACAACCACTACTTCTAAGACTGTTTTTGAAAAAGTACTGCCAACGGGTACTGATTAGAGCAGTTTTTTATTGCAGGCAGCAGTTGGGCCACAGGTAGTGGTTCTGGATTCAGAATGTTCGACCACACAAACAGGAACTTCAGAACACTTAGGTGCTTGAGCTGACATCTCTCAATGTTGTGTAATCTCAAGTCAATGTGCTACTTTCAAAAACAGTCACCAAAGAGACATGTTTGTATGGATGAACCTAAACTTGTCGGTAATATTTAAATTTGTTATCCATTTTCTTGTTTCTAGTGATTATACATCTTTTCCAACTATGTTTTGCTAGAATTTCCCGGAGCAGAATGTCCGTATGCATGACTGACTGTTAGAATAAATTTTTGTTAGATAGAACTTCCTAATGTTCTGACTCTCTATTTCAGTTATCCACTTGATTTATTAAGAAAGACGAGAGTTAAAATAAATAAATTTTAAGTTTCGGCAGAAGGGATGATGGTCTATTGATCATGCTCTTGATCAAATAATCAAGAGTGCTCAAATTTCGAATCACTTTGTGCAAGCATTATTACTGCTATCAAAAAATTAAGTTTCGAATATATATTAAAATTATAAATTGATCCCTGCGAAGTTAAATAATTTAATTTATTTGTCTTCGTTTTCATAAAATTAATTTTTTTTTAAAATCGAGCTGAAATGGCTGGAAGATCGCTTCACGGCAGCTGCAAGCATCTGTCCATTTCGTTAGTGAGATTTTCGATTTATGGTAAACAATACAGTCTATCCACTTATGCATCGATGGAATCTGAGGCTGATGAAATTTCCAACAGGAATTGGATGTATTGGAATATTGATGTGTATGACGCACTTCAACTGTTTGACAAAATGCGCTACTCAAAACCACATCAACTGATGTCGCGCTACGCCACCGTCATGTCCGACATTGTCAAAGCTAAGCGTTATGCAGATGGAATTGAGCTTTATAGGAGACTCACTATGAATGGGATTGTGGGAGATGTGGGTGTTTTGACCACTTTGCTGAATTGTTATTGCTGTGCTGGCTGTGTTGGGTATGGGTTTGGCGTTTTAGGGCTGATTCTGAAACGGGGTTTTTGTCCAACTATGATTTGTTGTGCTTCTTTGGTCAAGGGCTTGTGTTTAGATGATAGGATAGGAGAGGCTGTATGGTTTTTTCACAAGATGAAGGAGCTTAAATATGGTGTGCCTGTTATTATGTACAGGACAGTGATTAGAGGATTGTGTGGGTTAGGGAAATCGGATATTGCAGTCCAATTTAATGGAAGAGTGGAATATGAGTCTGCCGCTTTTGGTCCTGGGTTTCATGATGATTTGATTTGTTATGATACTATGATTCATGGTCTTTTTAGAGACGGCTTAAGAGACATGGGTAAGAAATTGTTCTTTGAAATGGATATTAAGGGTATTGTTCCTGATGTGGTCACTTATGGTTTATTGATCCATGGCTTGCTCGAGAAAGGTCAATTAAAGATGGCTTATACTATGTTCCATCAGATGAAACAATGTGGGGAGGTTCCGGACATGGTTACGTACAATACATTAATTCTTAGTTTATGTTGCGAAGGAGGTAATTTAATAGGTGCGAAGGGTGTGTTTCATGAAATGTTGGAGCAAGGGATTCGACCATCATTATTGACGTGTAATTTGTTAATCAAGGCATTGTTCAAAGCCGGGAAGGGAGATGAAGCTAAGGGGTTGCTAGAGTTGATGATCCAAAGAGGTGAGAACCCTATTAGGGTTGCTTATAATACTTTGATGTGCGGCTTTTCTGCAGAGGGTAACATTGACGAATTAAGCTATATTTTCTGTTTCATGGCTAAAGATGTGCTAAAACATGATGCCGCCAGTTACACAAGCTTTATCAATTGCTACTGCAAGCTTGGAAAGATGAGTGAAGCTGTGAAGGCTTTTATTCAAATGATTCAGAAGGGTTTCAGACCCAGCATTGGGTGCCTAAACACTTTGTTGAATGGTCTGCTCCTCAGGGGTATGATTTGGGATGCTGAAAACATATTGAAACAGGCGAGGGGTCATGGTTTGACCCCTAACGAGACTACATATAACATTATAGTAGATAGACTTGTCGAAAATGGTACAGTTGAAGATGCAATCATCTTCATGCATTTATTACAAAGCAAAATTCCCAAACCAAACGTTGAATTTTGTGATTGCCTCATCAGTAGACTATGCGTTGTGGGAAAAGTTGAAACTGCTTGGGATTTGTTCAACAGATTGCCTTGCGAAGGGTTTTCACCTGATGCAGTGACATACTCGACTATGATCAGTGGGCTATGCAGAGTTGGGGAAATAGCCAATGCATATAAAATATTTACTGACATGGAAAGAATGGGTATTTTTCCAAGTCGTGATGTCTTCGATAATCTAATTGATGGTTTTCGCAAAGTTAATGGCAGGAGGAAGTCGTTGAGCTTCTGAGGAAGACGGCAACAAAAGATATGTTCATTGAAAGAAATATGAACAAGAAAATTCTGTGACTGTCATTTAAGCATCACTTTACAAGAATCGGTGATATTCTGAAACTCGTTTTTACTGACTATGATGAAGCTGACCCTGAGAAGTGGTAAGCATCGCAGCGTAATCCTCCGTACAGTCGTTACAGCAATAACTCACTTATTTTTAAACTATACCTTGCTCATGATACGAGTCTATAACTTGTCAATAAATATCGGGAGTTCCTCCAAAAACTTCAGCAGGCTACAGTTGACTAACAGACGACCCTGAGAAGTGGTGGTGGGGCACCTGACTTCCTGCTGCTGAAACTAATGTGCAGCTGAACTTTTGAATCAACATGTAGTATTTTATAACCAGATACTGTGTTAGGGACACAAGTTAAAGGGAAGAACTCGTCACAATAGACTAGTCTGTTATGGGAGGGAACCCCTTGATCTTATATCCCACTAGATGGTTGCCCATCTAGCCAATGTGGGATTGTAACATACTGTGAGTTCAATACTCCATGATTACTGTGCAAAGTATTCAGTGATCCGTACCTATTGTTTGTTGCAGACTTGCAGTATGGTGTGGTATGTGGGAAATGAAGGTGAGTGACCTGCATGGATAGAATGTGGTCTAGTAAATCATATTATTTAGGATCGGGGGCTTGTAACTCTCTGTTACCTTTTGCCCAGACTCAAAGCCTATCCCCTTCAACTTCATACGATTATGGAAACCATATAGTAACCCAAGCTCACTTGCCTTGGATTGACGAGCCCATGTTCAGCATTGTAGTCTCCTTGAAGGTAATATACATTTTACATTACCACCATATGAATGTTTTCTTCCCTTTTATTTTGTTGGAAAAAACTAATAAAAACCGAAAAGAACTGTCTGTTTTTTAAACTACTGAACTGTGTCTTCCTTCAGAACTAAAAGAATATCGTGGTTGGGTGCTTGAGTCTTGAATTGGCTTCCTTGATTAAAATTTGAAGCAATATAATAATAGCAAGAGTGTACTCGAATTGCTTTCTTGTCCCTGAGCGGAGGTTGACTACGGGGAAATTAATTTCTAAAAATTTGTATCTTAAGCTCTTGTCATATCTAATATAATGGCAAGCTATCTTGTTGATCTGCATATAACGCTTTAACTCTTTGCTTTCATGGATGTTTTGGCCTTTCACCACTCTTGATTGCTCACAGCTAATGATCCTCGCAAGATATTGGTTAATTTGTGCTCATTTATTGGGCTGTGTTGTTGATTTGAGGAGTTTGGAGACGATCAGAATCAGGTTGTGATGGACTTCAGGTATGCAGAGAAGACTTGGAAAATATTGAAGCATGCCATCAATGAGATATGTAATCATAAAGCTAGTGGTCTTAGCTACGAGGAACTTTACAGGTTTATTCCTGTCCTTGTTTATATTACTTCTGCTTGTTTGATATGAGCCAATTTTATGTGTTTCTTGCTATTATTTGGAGTTGATATTGAAAGGCTTTGATTTCTTGATGAGTTATATGAGAGTTATTCATGTTCTCCTATATGATTTGCATAAACGTTCAAGGTTATAGTTATTTGTGTTAACTGTTAAATACAGGGGATTTCTTAGGTGTTGTAGTCTAATTACCCAAGTCTCAACTTAGTCTCACAATATTCAGGGGAATGTTTATTATTTCTCCTTGTTTGGCTCAACCTAGTTCTGATTCTGACTATCTTAACTTTGATGAACTGTCACAGAAATGCATACAATATGGTTTTGCATAATTTCGGAGAAATTCAGTATTTCAGGCCTAATTGATACAATGACATCCCAACTAAAAAAGATATCAAGATCCATCAAGGCAGCTCAAGGGGCGAGGGTTCTTAAAGAGCTGAACAGGAAGTGCACAGATCATAACAACGAGCTGCATTTTATTCCGAACACGCATAAGACTCCCATTTATAATCTTGGGTTGAATTCATGGAGGGACAAAATCATTTGCTCAAGCAGAATCCAGACAAGGCTCCGTAACACCCTTCTCGACCTGATACTTAAAGAGAAGTCTCGAGAAGTCATAGACAGAAGGCTGATGAGAACTATTATCAAGATGCAAATGGATTCGGATTTGGGTGTCTCTAATGAAGCAGACTTTGAGCAAACTTTGGGGAGTCTCAGAAATTTATCGAGTGCTGTGATTGTGGGGTTATGTAAGAAAAGCTGAGAGTCACTTGATGAAGAAATCGAAAGAGTATCTCACTACTTGAACACAAAGAGTGATCCTAAAATTACAAATGCAGTTGAGAACGAAATGATTGAGAATCAATCACATACTCGCACTCATTCATATGGAGAACTCAGGTCTTGTATAGATGCTTCTTGATGATAAATAAGATCTTTAGGAGAGTATATGTTATGAAGTACCTCCGATCAAGTGTGGGGTAGGTGCGGGTTTTGGGTTTGGTGGTGCATAAGGTGGCTCGGATGGTCTGATTGATGCCCTTGATCCTCGACTGAGTTGTTTTGAGTTCTTTTCCGTCAATTTTTTCTATGTAACCAAACGGAGCTTAAAACAATGTTGTTTTGTTGCTCATAATCAACTATCTTCTTGTAGGAGTTGCAGGGAGAAAGGTGTCTTCTATTCATTATTCGTTTACCGCCTCTAACTTTCATTTATGACACGTAGACCCCCGACTTTTAGTTCGCATCACGAAACGTCGAAACGCTGCTTCCTGATAAAAATGGCGTCCTGTTACGACAACAATGAAAACAAGAATTTCCACTCAAATCTTAAACAAACAAAAATCAAAATACCATTTCGCCCTTTTGCTAACCCTAATTCGTCGAGCGTCCACCGACGATTCAATCCATCATTTTCCGCTCAATTCGTCCTCGCTTGCTTCTGATTGCGTGGCGTAATCTTATTATCGGCAAATTTGTGCTCATTTTGGGTTCGGTTGTTGATTTGAGGAGTTTGGAGCCGATCGGAGGAAAGGATGAGCAATCCAAAGAAGAAGAGTTTTCAGATTGAGGCGTTTAAGCATCGGGTTGTGGTGGATCCAAAGTATGCAGAGAAGACCTGGAAAATATTGGAGCATGCCATTAATGAGATTTATAATCACAATGCTAGTGGTCTTAGCTTTGAGGAGCTTTACCGGTTTGTTTTTTTCATTCTTTCGTTTCATCGATTTCTGCTTGTTTGATCTGAGCTTATTTTGAGTATATCTTGCCGTCTTTTGAAGTTGTTGATTTATTGGTTTGGGAAGTTATTGTGATTCTTGTAATTTCTTATTTGTTGTGTGTTTGAGGCTTTCTTTATGTAGATTAATTCTTCATTGAGATGCTTATGAATTGGTTCGAGTGTTTGATTTTCATGTGTTGAATCAAATATGTAAATAATAGTATTTTCGTTTAAATCGATGTCCTGATGAGAGCCTGGCCTTCTAATGGCAGGAATACCATAAACTCTTACATTCCCTGAATTTATATTGCAGTAAAATAACTTTGTATTTTTTACCTTTTTGGGAATTATGTGTTATAGTTAACAGATACAAATAAATTCTTTTCTTTCATGTTTTAACTTGCCATGTTTGGGTCTATCGAGATGCATATTTATTGCTTTTGCTTCTGCTGAATCAGAAAGGGTTCACATATCTAAACTGTTATAAACACCAACATCACACGATAATTGATCATTAGAAGACTTAGATATTAGAGTCTATAGTCATTAGCTTTCGATGGACTTACCGTGTCAAAAACTTTTACATTTCCTGAATTTCATCCAGTTTCAAGGTAGTTGGTTGTGGCACTGCTTAGGTGTTGTATTTTAGTTATCCCCGACTTTGAACTTAGCCTCGCAATGTGCAGGCTAATTTTACTATTCATTGTAATTCTCCACGTTTTGACCTTTACGTAGTTCTGACTATCTGACTTCGATGAACTGTCACAGAAATGCATACAATATGGTTTTGCATAAATTTGGAGAGAAGCTATATTCAGGCCTAGTTGATACAATGACATCACATCTGAAAGCTATATCAAGATCCATCGAGGCAGCTCAAGGGGGATTGTTTCTGGAAGAGTTGAACAGGAAGTGGACAGATCATAACAAGGCGCTGCAGATGATTAGAGATATATTAATGTACATGGACAGGACATACATTCCAGGGCGCATAAGACTCCTGTTCATGACCTTGGGTTGAACTTATGGAGGGACAATATCATTCACTCAAGCAGAATCCAGACAAGGCTACGTAACACTCTTCTCGACCTGGTACTTAAAGAGAGGTCTGGAGAAGTCATAGATAGAGGGCTAATGAGAAGTGTTATTAAGATGCTAATGGATTTGGGTGTCTCTGTTTACGAAGAAAACTTTGAGCAGCCTTTTCTTGAGGTTTCAGCTGAATTTTATCGAGGGGAGTCTCAGAAATTTATCGAGTCCTGTGATTGTGGGGATTATCTAAGAAAAGCTGAGAGTCGCTTGAATGAAGAAATCGAAAGAGTATGTCACTACTTGAATGCAAGGAGTGAACCTAAAATTACAAATGTAGTTGAGAAGGAAATGATTGAGAACCACATGCTCATACTCGTTCATATGGAGAACTCGGGTCTCGTGAAGATGCTTCTTGATGATAAATATGAGGATCTGCGGAGAACATATAACCTTTTTCACCGCGTTACCAATGGCCTTTCAACAATACGCGATGTGATGACTTCTCACCTCAGGGATACTGGCAAGCAGTTGGTTACTGACCCAGATAGGATAAAGGATGCTGTTGAATATGTCCAGCGCTTGCTGGATGTAAAGGACAAGTATGACAAGATCATAAACCTGGCTTTCAATAATGACAAGACTTTCCAGAATGCGCTTAATTCTTCGTTTGAGTATTTCATTAATCTAAATTCGCGTTCCCCTGAGTTCATATCATTATTTGTGGATGACAAACTTCGCAAGGGTCTAAAAGGTGCAAGTGAGGAAGACACAGAAATCATCCTTGACAAGGTGATGATGTTGTTTCGATATTTGCAAGAGAAAGATGTATTTGAGAAATACTACAAGCAGCATTTGGCAAAAAGACTTCTGTCAGGAAAGACTGCATCTGATGATGCAGAAAGAAGTTTGATAGTGAAGCTTAAAACGGAATGTGGATATCAGTTTACTTCTAAATTAGAAGGCATGTTCACTGACATGAAAACTTCTGAAGATATGATGCAAGGATTTAATGCTAGCCACGGTGCTGAAGCAGGCGAAGGGACTACACTTGCTGTTCAAGTCTTAACAACAGGTTCATGGCCCACTCAAACTAGTGTTACTTGCAACTTACCTGCTGAAGTGTCATCCCTATGTGAGAAATTCAAAGCATACTACCTTGGAACTCATACTGGTAGACGTTTATCCTGGCAAACCAACATGGGTACCGCGGACATAAAAGCAACATTTGGAAAGGGCCAAAAGCATGAGCTTAATGTTTCTACCTATCAGATGTGTGTCCTTATGTTGTTTAACAATGCGGACAGGCTTACATATAAGGAAATTGAGCAGGCCACTGTGATACCTGCTTCAGATCTGAAGAGGTGCCTTCAATCTCTGGCTTGTGTCAAGGGAAAGAATGTCCTTCGCAAGGAGCCCATGAGCAAAGACATCAGTGAGGATGATGCATTCTTTGTTAACGACAAGTTCACTAGCAAGTTCTACAAGGTGAAGATAGGAACAGTAGTTGCACAAAAGGAATCAGAACCTGAGAAACAAGAAACAAGGCAAAGAGTTGAAGAAGACAGAAAACCACAAATAGAAGCTGCAGTTGTTCGGATAATGAAGTCAAGGAGAGTTCTGGATCACAACAACATAATTGCTGAGGTGACTAAGCAACTGCAGTCTCGTTTCTTGGCCAACCCGGTGGAGATAAAGAAACGAATTGAATCTCTAATTGAGAGGGAGTTTTTGGAAAGGGACAACATTGACAGAAAATTGTATCGGTATCTTGCATGATATGACAATCAAACAAACACAGGTTCGAAATACATGTTTCATCTTGACATCTGTTGTCAAGCCCCGTACCTGAAAGAAATTGAGCATTTCTACTCTGTTATTGTATTAAAGGAGATTTGGTTTACTGAAAACAGGCATTGTGATGATACTTGCCCCCTGCTTCATTGCACTTTCAATTGTAGTTGAGGTTATGGTATGGGCAGAGCAATAGGCTGAATGATGAATGTGTACAACTGTACAATTACTGTGTTTTTGCAAAATCAATTTGTAAGCTGTTTACACATGCAAACAATAGGCAATGTATAATTTTAACTTCTAGAAAGCACGTGTGTTTTGCCTGGGCTAGGGCTAGGCTCCATAATCATGGTGATAATGTCTGTTGTCAATTTTATTTAACACATGTATATGTTGGCTCGATACTACTATATGATCCTGCAATCAGAATGCGTTCTTTGATGCTGGCAAATGTCTGAACATCTGTACCCCACACCCTGTTGATTTATGCAGAAGTATATCAGTACAACTCAAATTAAATTGAGGAATTAGCAGCAGACGCTTCTTGCTACTTTAAGCATGCATGTGAAGATAAATCTCTTACCAGCAGTCTATTCCTATCGCATTAGCACCTTCTTTATCTGCCAGCTGATCATCTCCAACGTGAACAGCTCTTCCAGCATCCACACTTATGGCATCTACAACATCAGGCAAAATCATCAACCACATCAGAAAATAGTATGATATTATTGCAAGGACTTGAATAGATTGCGTAGGCATGTGTCCTAAAATGCGAGCTGCACTGACCTAGAGCAGCTTGGAATATTTTCGCATCAGGTTTTTCATATCCAACCTCTGAAGAAATTATTACTGAATCAAACCTGCAGAAAGAAATTATAAGAAATTTGCTACTAGATGCCTGAAAAAAGACTAACATTCTTTCCAAGTGAAGCCCTTCCTCACAGCACAAGAAATACGTAACAGGTTTTTTGTATGCCACTGGGGAGATCACAACAAGTATTTTAGAAGGCGAGTCAGCATAGCATGAGGACAGTTGCAATAATCGAGATGGATAAAAATCCATTATGTTTGTACTTGTCCGAGTGACACACAAAATATAGAGATTAGAATGTTGTTTATAAGCCCTTAGTAATTTCCTTACTACTTCAGGCGTGACAAACATAGTATAATCAATAAGGGAATAATTTCGAAACAATAAATGTTACATGTCCAAAACTTGGAGATCCTTCAGTAGCTTCCTTAGACGGGTATCAAAATTGGATACTACAGCTACTTTAACTGCAAGTAATTTCATCACATCAGATCAAAATACATACATAAACAACAAGAATACACCATCTCCAAGTTTTCTTATATAAAATGTCAGTTAACTTCAGACCAATACCTCCGGCATCTTTCAACGTGGATATTGTTTCCTGGGCCCCATCTGGAAGCCGCCACGCAGCACCGTTCGCAAAGTACTAGAAAATCAAAAACTCTATTTCATGATATCATTCACTAAATTTAACCAAATTCGTACATACAGTTGTAAGTCCCAAACTCCCAAGTGAGTTCATTACCTCATACACTTCCTCAAAGTATTCATTCAAATCACACCCTGTAGCCTCCTTCACAACAAGTCTCCAAAACGGCCTTCCATCTCCCTAAACTCCCAAAAACTCTCGATCTCACTCTCACCAAATGCCTCTCATATCTATTCAATAATTTTGAATTCGATCGACTCACCTCATACCGTAGCTTTTTGGGCCACGGAGCCGAGAACGCCCTCTTAAACCCTTGCTTGATCTCATCTTCAGTTGCAACCAAACCTACATGCACCATGATCATTCCACAACCCAATTCAGAAATGAACAAAAACTCGTAATAAACAAACAAAAATTCAATTTTTGCAAAAGACTAAATGAAGATTGAATTGTAATTTCTCACCATATTTTCTACCAATTGCAGCATATGTTGTCGCAACAGGCTTGTCCAGCTGCAACAGCGTTCCTCCAGCATCAAGCAGCAACGCGTCGTACGCTCTCCTCCACTTCCCCTCCTTTCCTACAACCACAAATCCACCGATCACGAATTTGAAATCATTCAATCTCTGATGCAAAATTCAACTTCGCATTTCATATTTAAAGTAAGAAAATTGACCTCGATTTTGAATTGAAGCATTGAAAGATGCGCATCGAACGGAGCTGAGGAGTTTGCGACAAGTTAGGGTTTTGAGAAGAGTCAAATTGGGCGACGCGGAACATCTGGCGAAGCAGGCCTCCATGCCGACCCGACTGAAACAATGTTGAGAATGGCTCGAAGCGTTGACCAAGAGACGCGTCAAAGGGCATTTTCGACATTTATCATATTCGTCAGATGTTTTTAGAATTAGAAAGTTGGAAATTAGAAACCCTTTAGGATTTGTTGTGTTTAAACGTCGCCGTTTTTGCGTCTTATGTTGTCTGTGCTTCGTGTGCTGCAGTTGAGGACGGCGGAGAGCGATGGCGACGGAGATGGAAGAGTTGCTGGAGTTCTTATCATCTCCTTCTCCTCAGGTAAGTTTAGGGTTTTCCTTCAATTCATCATGTCAAATAATTGTCCTTTGCTTTTTGAATTGATGTCATGCGTCACTAATTGAGCTTTCAAAAGCTTGGCGCTTTTAACAATTTAAGCTTTATGAGTTTGATGATATCAAGGCTGATTCTGATATTAGTGGATGAGTTTTGGGATATTTTGAGATGTGGGGTTTAGGTTTTGTTATGTGTTTTGTTGTATTGCGGTTGAATGAGATGTGATATTGATTGATTTTGATGAGTTTGTGGTTTTGGTTTTTGAAAAAAATTGAGCAGTTAAAGCAGGCTGCGATTCAGATTGTAAAAGGGTTGACTGGGTCGGATGAAGGTATTCAATCACTCGCTAATTACTCGGGTATCATGTTTCCAGCACTATCGCGCCTTGTAGGTGATAAAAAGGTGAGCTAATAACTACCTTTTTACTATATTTCTTAATGAACTGCTCGATTATTTTCATGTGTTTCACTATGTTGAAAAAGTGTAGCCACTAAGTAGTGGATTCGGTTTAATTATGTTCTGTGTTTGAGTAACCATGACCTTTTGTCGAGCGCTAGCGTACGCATACAAGATGAGATTGTTTGTCTAGAGAAAGAGAGTTAGCAATAATCTGATTTGATTATACTACTGTTTTAGGAGTTTGCAGAACCTGCTGCAGAAATCCTTGTTAATTTGTCGCAAAATTCTAATCTGGTTGCAAAGATGGTTGAGGGAGGAATGGTTAAAGGTGCTATGGAATTGCTGTATAGGCAAGGGTGTAGCATTACGAAATTGCTTGTTATGCTCCTCGTAAATCTAACGCACTCAGATGCTGGTATTGCATCCTTGCTTCAGGTGATTTGATTACTTGTTTTAGAAATATTTACTGGTTTTTTATTATATATTGCAAGACATTGTTTAAAAACCACTATCGATATGTAGCAACATACTCTAGTACATTAGTTTTAACTGATTATTCATTCACTATTTTTTGTGTAGATTGAAGATGAAAAGATACAGGGACAATATGTTATGAAGCTTGTGCGATCATTTTGCACATCCTCTGATGACAAAAATGGTGAGCTTATCCGTCTTTTATTTTTGCAGATATTTTCTTTTTAAGTAGTTCTTAAAGATCATAACTAACAATTGCAACCTTGCTGATGGTTCAGACGTAATGTTTGGCATCATGCTGGTATTGCATTGTAGTTGAATTGATATTTTACTGTTGAACAAGCTGCTGACAGTAGTGTAGAAGAATGACTTGATAATTGACAATCAAAAAATAAAAAGAAATAACTCTCAGAGAGTTGCACATGAACATAAAGCCTTGTACTGTGTCATTTTACATTGTATTTATTAAAGTATCTAATTTGCTCTTTTTACAGGTGATCCGTTCGAACATGTTGGATCCATTCTTGTCAACTTATCACAAAAGGAAGAAGGGCGTAAGATTTTATTAGACCCCAGACGTGGGATATTCAAGCAAATAATCAGACAATTTGATACTACGAGTTCCCTGAGAAAGAAAGGAGTATGTTTCTTTTTTTGTAGTTGTCGACTTGTCATTTACTTATCAACCTCTTTGTTCACGAAATTCACTGTATTAATTATTTCTGTATTGCTTAAAGGTTGCGGGAACTATACGTAATTGCTGTTTTGAGGCCGAAAGTCAATTGCAAAATTTACTTCTAACGTCTGAGTTTCTATGGCCTGCTTTGCTTCTCCCTGTTGCTGGCAATAAGGTAAATGTGCTCAACATTTCAGTGAATTGCGTGTTTGAGATCCATGCACTGGTTATTGTTCTTAGTATGTTCAATGATGGCCTATGGCCTTAATTTCCAACAGGCATTGTTCCTTCAGCTGTGACAAATTCTTAATCGTTTTTAGTTGGTTTGTGCAGATCTTTAGTGAACAAGAGACGTCGAAAATGCCACTAGAGCTTGCCTCTGTATTGTCCATAGAACGTGAAGCAGAAGATGATCCTGAAATACGCATCGAGACTCTCGAGGCTATATACATGATACTGCTGCAGGTAAGTTGAAATGTGTGTGTATTACGATTCTAAAATTTCCAAACAATGAAAATGTTTATTCCATGTAGAGAAATTATACATATCTAGTGATTTTGTGGTAAATATCAGGAAGCTGGACGAAGAGCTTTTTGGTCGGTCAACGGACCACACATTTTAAAAGTAGGTTATGAAGACGAGCAAGATCCAAAAGTAATGGAAGCATATGAGCGAGTCGGCTCTCTGGTATTTACCCACTCTCTCCTGTTTTTAACCAGAAAGTCATTTCTGTGCACTCAACACTCACATTTCACATCTTTTTTCAGCTTGTACATGGTAATGCTGATGAAGACCCCTCCACTGAAACATCCAACTAGTTTCATCAAGTTAATCCCGCAAATTACAGCTACTAGTCACTGAATCCTCTAAGCTTCGCCACATATGCCTATCTATGCTGTCTTCAAATATTCCCGCAATATGTGTTGTTGTGTCGTGATTTAAATTAATACGTCAAGATGTTCCATAGTTTTTGTCTTAAAGACCTGTTCGGGCCGGGTTCTGACCAAAAAAGTCTTAAAAATTATAATCCATATATTCGATCCGGGTTTTACTTGCACTGTGAATTCAGGTCAAAAGTTGTGTCCATACGGATCCGTTATTTGGGTCTTTCCAAAGCCAGTAAATTTTTTTGACTTTGTCGACCAGTGTGTAGTCACTTTCGCTTTGAGAGACATAAATGACACCTAAATAAAGAACATGTCCCAAAATTAAGAAACATCAACAGTCTTAAATTACTCCTCTAATTGCGTATCTTTCACGATTTAATTATTATTTTTGTGATATTTATGCACAATATTTTCAATTCTAATCTTGATATCACGTTTCGTCGGATAAAGTCAGACGTACTATTTTTATACAACTTGTAATGAAACAAGTTGAAATCAACTTTTGTATATTCGTGGCGGACCATCCTATATTCTGATAAGCCTGTCCACAACGGCATTGTGGAATACGTCCCACTATGTTGGCCTTTTCCGACGTAAGCCGGCCTTCAGGACATCTTTTCTTATTAAATATTTGATTGATAACACTTAATGAGCAAAAGACATAGCTCGGATGCTTTTTCGACTAAAGATCTGAACAAAAACTTATGAAATCAGATACCAAATGAATAACCGTTAAATCGCTATTCATTTTGCTATATCTCTCACTTTGTATATATAATTCTTGATTAGATAAATAAATACCCAACTATGTCTTGGATTAAAATCTTCTTAATTATTTGAATAATGATGGAATGAAATTTTATCAGGAGAAAAGTAAATATGTTTAATTTGGACAAATTTCATTTACTTAAAACGCAGTCGTAGATGCTTCGTTAACGGCCGAAGAGTCAAGAAGAACCTCCACGTTTCGCTTTCCAATCAATTCAATCAACAGAACTAATCAAAATAATTAACACTAATAAACTTTACTCTCTAATAATTAATTAATTAATAAATTAATTAGCGCTTAATTACTTATAAGCTTCTGCAACAGCAGCAAGCCTTGACAAATCAGTTTAAATAACGAGAGAGAGAAAAAGCGAGTAGACTTCGGAAAGACGAAGACGGCGACTACCTAACGCTGATTGCGACGACTAGTCGTCCTGAATCTGATTCCACGGCGACGTTTTGCTGCTACTCTTTGCTTTGATATTAAGCACAATTAGTTGCTGCTTCCGATCTGTCGGTTTGTTGAATGGCGGACGGCAGTGATTTTACAATTTTACAGAGGTGAGATTTGGATGTTTTGCAAGCTTCGTTGATTTCGTTTATGGTGTGATTGCTGTTAGATTTGATGCATTTTGATACAGTTAGTGATTTTAGTGAGTTTGTTGGAGCTTTGAAGTTTTTAATGTGTGGTGATTTGGTGGCGAAGTCATGGAGAAAAGGATGGTTTGGAATTTGTTTTTGGTTTACTGATACTGGATAGAGATGGTGTATAAATGTCCGTATAGTTGTGTGATGCGACTATTTGTTTGATGACTTATGTTTGTAGTTATGATAAGTGATGGCTTCACATCGACAATTAAAAGAGTTATATATATTGTTGTTAGCTGTTTCGTGTTGGTGAGTTGCCTAGTTGTTGCTTTGAAGGAATCAAATTTTTGTTGTTGAGGTTTCAGTTTGTTCGTCTTTATATATGTTTTATGGATTTTTTAGAGTGTTGCGTGCTGATTGTCTATGTGATATGTGCAGGTAGTTTGTAGCTTTCCTTCCAAGTTAATACAATCGTACTGACAGTTTTAAATTGGACAATGGATTAACCCTGTCTGATTGTTGTTCAGACTGTGATTGAATTAGCAGCTTAGGGTCAGTAAGTACTTGGTCTGTATGATGAGGAGTTTTCAAAATATATTCCCTCGTTAGTACAAGAATTCAATGCGCACTTTGAAGAGAACTAAGCGTGGTAGTTATTGTTGATCCATGATTCATTATTTTCACCGTTAATCGTTTCCCACTGAAAAAGAACAATGAAAGGGCCACATATTATCATTGTAAGAAAGAGATATGGATTTGCTATTGCTACATCGTTGATTATGATGCTTGTTGTGAGGTATGGGATAATGAAGAATTCCATCTCGAGCAGTTATCTGTACAGCGCTTTCGCCTCAAATTCAACTGATACGAATTGGCTGTCAGATGGAGTGCCATCGACCATCCAAAATCCTGAGAATTTTTCTCAATCTTCTCTGCAGACGCCATTGTCTCTGGTTTCTTTGATAAGGTTATACTTCAGTCAAAGATAACCAGTCCTTGCAGATGTGGACACACCTGATGCAATTAATCAGTGATCCTAGGGTACTGCCTAATGCAGTGGAGGCAGTTAAGGAAGCTAGGATTGCGTGGCATGGCCTTATGGTGGCAGTGGAAGAGAATATCAATGGTCAACGAAACACCACGAGAGAAAAACAGTGTCCCTTTTTTCTTAATAAAATGAATGCAACAGAGCTTGGTAACAATAGTGACTTTAGGTTGCGGGCTCCTTGTGGTTTGACTCAGGGTTCATCAATCACAATTATTGGCATTCCGAATGGGCTGCTTGGTGATTTCCGAATTGACTTAACTGGAGAAGCACTACCTGGGGAGCCAGAGCCGCCCATTATTTTGCACTATAATGTTAGACTTCTAGGCGATAAAATAACAGAGGAACCCGTTATTGTCCAAAATACATGGACCATCGCTCATGATTGGGGAGAAGAGGAACGCTGCCCGCCCATAAATCCTGAAGATAATAAGAAAGGTAATCAGTCTTTTCTATGATTGCTTATGTACCACTCAAGCAGTTTTTGTTCAAGTTGATAGATATACTATACTTCATTATTGAACATATCAAAGCTGTAAAATATCACCTTTGCATATTTCGATCCCTTACAATTTATATATATTTTGTGTCTTTCTGAATGCAACAGTGGATGAGTTGGATAAGTGCAACCAGTTTATAGGTGAATACCGTAACCAGACAAATAGCATGCAGCTGAATGGCTCTAGCCAGCCTCCAGCAGTGCAGGAAGAACCTAAAAGAAGGAAATTTTTTCCATTTCATCAGGGTCGTCTCTTTGTTGCTACTCTGAGAGTGGGACTGGATGGATTTCATATGACTGTTGACGGAAAACACATTTCATCCTTTGGGTATCGTGATGTAAGTTATATTGTGTTTCAATTTTTACCAGCTTATATCCACTGTAACTCAAAAGCTAAATATCCCAATTCACAGTTTTATTGATACTTAAGCGTGTTATTCTCCTCTCTTTGGGTCATTTGAAATACTTATTTATCTCTTTGATCCATACTTAACAGTTGCATGTTCATTTGGATAAATTCATCAGAATGTTTGATGCAGCAACTAAGTGTGTATTTGTAATTACTTTCCTTCTTGAATCTCAGAGTTTGGAGCCGTGGTTGGCTAGCGAGGTAAGGATTTCAGGAGAATTGCAACTGATATCTGTTGTTGCAAGTGGCTTACCAACATCAGAAGAAGTAGATCATGTTGTGGATTTAGAAGCTCTCAAGTCAACTCAGTTGCCCCTCAAAGCTAAATTGGATCTCTTTGTTGGTGTTTTCTCAACAGCCAACAATTTCAAACGAAGGATGGCTGTGAGACGAACTTGGATGCAGTATGCCGCAGTGCAATCGGGTGCAGTAGCGGTGCGATTCTTTGTTGGCTTGGTGAGTTGACATTGCTTGCTCTGTTTTAAATGTTGACTGCGATTTTAGAAATTTGAGCTTACATCTGAGCGTTCCGCATGAAGGAATAATATTTTTTGGTGCAAAACCTTCATCTAGTAGTGCAGCAAGAACCTAAAAAGAGAAAAATCTGTTTGATCAGTCTTTTTTCTTTTAGATTATAAAATTGACTTTACTTAAGTAAAGCTAAAGCTAATATGAGTTTTTCATGTTGTAGCACAAGAATCAGATAGTTAATGAGGAGTTATGGAAAGAGGCGCAAACATATGGTGACATGCAACTTATGCCTTTTGTTGATTATTATAGTCTTCTCACCTGGAAGACCCTTGCCATTTGTATTTTTGGGGTAAATAAAATGTTTTAGTTTCTTAATTGAAAATTTCAAATCCTCCTTTTGGAAGCTAACCACTTCTTTTCAACAGACTGAAGTTGTTTCTGCAAAGTATGTAATGAAGACAGATGATGATGCCCTTGTTCGTGTTGACGAGGTGCTTCAGTCTTTAAATAGAGTAAACTTAACAGAAGGGCTTCTGTTTGGTCTCATGGAATTGGATTCACAACCTGATCGCAACCCTGATAGCAAATGGTATATCAGTGGAGAGGTAAACAACTTTTGAATCCTGACTATTATTCGCAGCAAAATTGCAGAGTTATTAGCACCTAATGTTGTTTTCTTCTTTCATGTGTAAGTAGGAATGGCCAGATGAAAATTATCCACCTTGGGCGCACGGGCCTGGGTATGTCATCACCCATGACATTGCAGAAGCAATTTATAAAAGACACAAGAGAAGTAGTCTGAAGGTAATAATCAGTCTTGTCTCCTCTAATAAATTGTGTCACTTCCAATTATCACCACCGAAACCTTCACCTCAATTCATTACACACGATCGTTGCCTAAATGGCAGATGTTCAAGTTGGAAGACGTTGCAATGGGGATCTGGATTGCTGATCTGGAGAAGATGGCCTGAAAGTGAGATACGAAAAGGATGATAGAATTAATGCAGAAGGCTGCACAGAAGGTTACATAGTAGCACATTATCAGAGTCCGAGGGAGATGCTTTGTCTCTGGAAGAAACTACAAGAAGAACATGTTGCCAAATGTTGTGGGGACTGATGAATCTACATAGTTTCCTACAATTCCCACGCAGGACTGATCTTGTGCCGTCACTGCCCTGGTGGATCTAACAATTGATATTACACGGATAGAGAATCACTCTGCTTTAGCTAAATCGAGTTTCTTTTGTACTGAGTTAGGAATTTGTGCATCAGAATGTATTATATCCCCTATCTGGCAGATGTAGGCACTTCTTCTGTATCAAGCATGTAATGATGACTGATACATAAGCAGGAACATCAAATAACTTTGTACATATTATACACTAAATCTACATGCCACATTTGTTTTTCATTTTTGTGTGTGAACAGTGGACTAGGTAGATATAGAAAGACAACCAATTCAAGGGACTGAACCCTATTAGTCTTCTGTGTATGAGCAGATCCTACCTTGGGAGGAACCCATGTTCATACACAGCAATCTCAAACGCCTGCATTTTCTCACCACAAGCAAATCCATTACGATCATACGATGATATCTCATTTATATCGAGCTCCTTGCATATTCTTACAAGCTCTTCTCCCACCCTTTTCGCTGCTTCCTGCAAGTATCAATCCCATCCCAGCAGTCATTGATCAATTCCATATTCCCATAATACCCCGAGCAATAAAAAGAAAAGGGTGGTACTCACTATTTTAGTGCAAGTAGGGTCTTCGCGCATAGACCGCTGCAAGGTGGACCCGTAGAATAAACACTTCTTGTTATGATCATCTACAAGCATAGCATATAGCTGTTTGTCTGAACAGAAAACTGAAAGCCTTGGCCTTTTAGCAGACCCATCAAACTGTGGAAGAAAAAGGATCGAGTTCCGTTACCATTCATCAGCTACTAAAGTGTTCGAAGAAAAGCTAAATGCATCAATTGTAAACAGCAAAATGATTTACCTTCTTTCGAACTCTCCTATCGCGGATTTTTGGGCTTTCTGTCCTCGTCGGACCTTTGGCTTTCATCACTATTGACTTCGTCAACGGCTCTACAAGCATAGAAAATCAAATAACAAGTAAAAACTACCAAATGATGGATAGAACAACAGCTTCTGAAAAGCCCAATCAAATGCATATTAGATGTTTCACTTACTCGTGTTAATATGCATTGGAACAAAATTGAGCAGCACTGAACGAGAGGTTGCTGTCCCAAACAGATTACAAGCTTTGAAATCCAGTACAGCACTCTGGTGAATCATCACTGCAACTCAGATACACTGAACTCACACCAGCTCCTGTATAGAAAAGCAGACATTCAGATAAACAACTACAACATTAAAATCGATCTCTGGGACATTTTATCAAACACCTCGTCTGCTGTTCATACAAAACCGAATAATAGATATAACAAAACATCAACTCCCGACCTCGGCCCTTTATTGCCGTTCGTGCGACCTTATTTAAAAGTTTAGGATTCGGCTTGACGTGAATAAATGCAAAAACCTTAACTTGTCGGTCTGTTTCCAGAGATTGATGCTACAACGTTAGGGCTTTGGATCCCAAAGCTGGCTTCTTTGTTGCATACGCGTGCTGGGTTGGTGTTGCTTTGCTGCAATCAGATTAGGGTTTTCTCTTACCCAGAAGGTGAACTTTTTCTTGTATTTGTTGTTTGATTTTTGACCTCAAAGTAAAAAATGATTTGGTTTGACTTTCTAGAAACCAAAACTATATCAGCTTGGTTGAGGTTTAAGATTGTTTCTGGTGTCATTGTGTTAATTTTGTTTCACAATGTAAAAAATGTTGGTGGAAATTTCATGTTTAGGGAGAAATCTCTTAATTGGTTCTATGTTGAGACTTTAGTCATCAAAAAGCCATATATGGTTTTACCATGCCAACATGTTTACGATGTGATTAGTAGTTGTCTCAGGCAAGTTTCAAGATGTCCGCAGCAGTATTACAAGCGCCTGTCTACGTTAACTTTGAGTCCATGAGCCATGGAGAGAATTGTCATCATCCTGTATTTCACTGGATGTCCAGGTACTAAAGTAAACTTATAGAACCTACACAAAATGGCCAGTGCCATTTTCATTTGCAGATATGCCGAATCCTTCCCTAGACAAATCCTTGGACCAGCCTGAACATTCGGTGTAAAACCAATTATTACTTAAATGTAATGGAAAGATGGGTTCCATCATATATAACTGAAGACAAGGTTTTTGGGGAAATACCTGAAATGCGGTAAACTTGAATGGAGATGCATTTTGGAAAGTTCCATCCTTTAGCCATCTCTCTGGCTTGAAGGAGGCTGCATCCGGACCCCAGTTGTACTCCATTCTGCCCATTGAATATGGGACATAGGTTACCATGTCACCTGCTTTCACTTTGGTACCATCCGGCAGGATGTCATCGTTCAGAACTCCCTTTGGATCCTACAACGGTACAAGCATCATTCTTTCAGTTCATTTGTCAAAAAAAAGGTTTGAGAACTTGATTTGGTATTTCATTTACGTGTGTATGTTTTTGGTTTCTCATTATGATGTGTTTATATTTGTACCTGGGGAACTGCAGGATATAACCGAAGTGTTTCAGTTAGTACTGCATGCAAGTAATATAGTTTCCCCAGTGACTCGTACGTTAGCAGTTCTGCAAATTGTGCCGTTCTTTGGTTGAATGTCTCAGTGTCATCTGGGTCATTCCCGATCAACGACACATTGTCTTCGACTGCTCGATCATGCTCAAAAGTTTTGAGCTCTGAGTAAAGCTTTTCTGCTACATATTCATGTGTCATCACCATGTATACTGCCCATGACAAAGTAGTGGCTGTGGTATCACGGCCAGCTATTACAAAGTTGAGGACAACATCTCGAAGACTTTTGTCATTTAGGTTGTTCTCTGGATTCTTACTTAGCTCGATGAATCTTGACAGTATGTCATGCTTCATCTGAAAAAAAACAATAATAGAACACTTTGTTGATATCTGCGTTCGAAATAATAGCCTAACAGTATAAATTGATGATTTACTAACCTTAACGTCTTTTGATTCTCTTTGCATTTCATTTATTTCTGATATTCTTTTCCAGATGACGGAGTAGGTGAAGTCATCGATTATTTTGATGCTCTTATCCAGCAATGCCTCAGAGCCAACGTTTAGGAACTTCTTAATTTTCCATAGAGGATCAATAAAGCGCAGAGTCACAATAATATTTGCAGTGTCAAAAGATCGAGCAAAACTGTTTTCTGGTAGATCTGGAGCCAGTGTTCCGATTTCAACTCCAAACCCTACCTTGCATATTGAATCTAAGGTCATCCTCATCAGCAATTCCTACACACAGCAATTGTGAGGATTTCACAGTATCTTTTTATATGTCGATATTTTAAAGTAACTTACTCATACCTGCATGTCAACTTGTCTATTCTTAACAGATGCCTCGCTTACAATGTTTGAGAGCTTCAAGCTATACTCTCTGAAAACGACTGTGCTGAAATCTCTTAGATTTTTTGAGGCAAATTCGAAGCTGGCTGTTTTTCTCTGTTGCCTCCAAAGGTCACCATCGACATTAAAAATCCCATCGCCAAGCAGGACTTCCATGTATGAATGGTACACATCACCCTGCATTGAAATTTGATATTTTTTGTCAGAAAATTAATTGAAATAATCGATGAATATACAGAAACCTTTCACCTTTGGGTAATTGGAGAAGTTAGTCCTCAAAATGTGCTCCACATTAGCTGGATCTGCGATATAAGTGTAAGTTGTGAATGGCATAGGAACCACGACTGTTTTTGACTCAGCCAAGTATTTAACAAGCCAGTCGTGCATTTGATCAAAGTTGATCAGCTGTTCTAGCGCTGCTCCGATAATCGGCCATGTTTTGGGACCCTTTTTGTGCCTCTGGCTCCATCTGTGAATGAAAATCCATGATGCAACCATGCACACCAGTGTAACAGTCCCGATGCTATACCTGTTTGAGTTTTCCTCCATTTACAGGTAAGATGCAAGTCGTTTACAATCTTAATTTCCTGCCACAGTTTTATGTTAAGCTTTCTTATAGAGACAAGTATCTAAAGTATGCTGTTTCCACGATTATTTACAGTTCAACCAACTCTTACGTACCCTTCACTAGTTTTATGTAGCTCATTTGCCTCCCAATTCATCCTCTTCGTGCTCCTAACCTAATTGTGATTCTTATCGACAGCTCACTGTCTCGTCTACACTCTTAAATGTTTCATGACACCCTATTCTTCATTTCTTTCGTGTTTTTTATTTTTCCTGTCTGTTCTTTCTTAAATTTCTTTATGTTACTAAATTCCTTAATTTTATCTCAGGTCGAAGAATGAAGAACAAAACTAAATATTCCACATGTTACCTATCTCCTCGAGCTGTGATGGTGAGAATGCTTCTGAAGTTATCTGATGCGTCCTGTGCTGTGATGACTCCAGCATTCGTCTTTCCTAAACAGTGCCAAATTCATAGCAGAAATTTTTACACAGATCATTTCTGATAACAAATAACTATTCAAGGCCTGCTCGTAAAAGAATGTATTTCAGTAACACTTATATGAAACCAACTGAATCTGAACAAGTCTTCTATTAATATGGAAAAAATATTTTTATAACCTTGATTTTAAGCATACAGACCAATGCCTAAGGATCAAGATGTGAACAGTGCAAGTAAACATGCAGTAAAGGATACAAACAAGGTTCAAGTTATTCACAAGGTCAACCCCTCTAGGAGAGATTTCATTGCTTGCCTCTTCATTGTCTTTCCATAAATCCCTCTCGCCAATTTAAAGCTTCTCTCCATATCCGCCATGGCAGTCCCTCCATAGGCAAGAGTGCTATTACCTTTCATCCCATCCAATGCCATACTCAGAATCCTATCATCACTCCCCACTGTATCAGCAACGCTGTCTACAACTATGTCCTTTGGTGGAATTCGTTTTCCCCATTTCCTCATCATCCTCTCACATCTGTAAGTCCCAACATGAGCACTCCAAAAAGAAGCTCTGCAGAAACCCTTGTCCTTAGCTCGCAATTTCCGCTTTTTCATACTCTCTTCCAACTTTATTACAATATTCCCACTCTCCAACCCTCTATCAATCCCTGTTGATACTTCAGACATCTCCATCGTTTCCTCAAACTCACACCTTCTACATCTGCATCTGAATCCCCATGTGCCTAGCATCTCCTTTCTTTTCTCCAACGGCACAAACACATCAAAGTATGCAAATGTTAGTTCTTCACCCGCCTTTATGTCTCTGGACGCTACCACTATGACATGATCCCCAATATGCAGCCGCCTTGCATTGGGACAACATGAATGGTTTATAAAAGAAGGTAACACCCATAACCCAACTCCATATAATCCGCCATTTGCCCCCAAAACCTTGGCAGGAGCAACACCTTCCACCATCGAATTCACATCCAACAAACTCAAAATCTGACCTTTATCAACCATTCTACCCTCGACGAGATCCGTCTCAGGCCTAAACATATCAATATCCGGAACCTCAAGCTTACCCTCATCCTCACCGGACGACAGGTAAGAAACCAAACCTCGAATATGACCACAATTTTCAACACAAGTCATCACCTTTTCAACAAAACTACTCCATATCACAAGCTGACCATTTCCACTCAACTCAGGAACAAAACCTCTAGCCACCGCAACAGCTTCAGTCACCAGCAACACTCCACCGATTTCGACATTTTTCGTAGCAAACAAACCTCTACCACTAACCTCAGACATCCTAATCTCTACAGGACCAATGTACTCCCCCAACTCAGGAACCCTCCCTTTAAACCCACTCAAAACCCAACTTGACAAATCAATCACTCCATTTTTAGACAAAAGATCCAATCTTTTACACTTTTCCAAATACCCATTAACCTCATCCGCATTCCCATTCACTAGCGAATCCAACAACCCTAATTTAAAACATTCAGACGCCAACGAGTACTTGTGTAAACCCAGCAAGATCCTACCTTTACACATCAATGTCTTGAAATGGGTACTCTCGATTTTCAACGCTGATTCACAATCGGACAATGCCTCGTCTATTTTCTTGAGTTTCGCCCATGACTCGGCTCGATTTGAGTAGGCTATTGCTAGGGTTTTGTTGAGCTTGGAGAGGAGATTAGGGTTTTGGATTTGGGATTGGCAAAGGGATATTAATTGTGTGCAGATTTGGATAGAATCGGTCCATTCTTCTCGGATTAGGAGCTCGGTGGATCTGGACCGGAGGTGTTGGATCTGATCTTCGATCATATCTGTCGGCGTTTGAGTTCAGAACTGCCGATTGACTGGAGATGGATTTTTATGAAAGTTGAAATTTTGGGAAATTGTAACGGTCGGATTGGTTATTAATTTAAAAGGTAAATCTCACTGCACCTATTAACGATTTCTTCAGAAACTATCATTAATGTTAAATTAGCATTATTAAAATTTGTTAGAATAAGAACCTAATTTTAATTATTGATTTGATTAATTTGATAGTTGATATTAAACTTAATTTTTATTAATTGGACGGTTGATTTGCAAAAAAAAAGAGTTGTTGGTTGGTGATTGACGATTCAAATATCAACTGTTGGATTGATTAAAATCAACCGTTAAAATCATGTCCTTTTTTTATTAAAAAATGCATGTCATCCTCGAAACTTACACTTAAAAGGTGAATAGTGTCAAAAATTTACATTTATTTAAAGCTAAATATATGTTGAACGATCGAAAGTTAAAGTGAAACATACAAATTTATCTAAAACCTCAAAACATCATCTTATCCGTTAATCAAAAGATGAAATTTAAATAAAAAATAATTTTTCAATTTCAAATACTCTATTTTTTCC
This sequence comes from Sedum album, assembly GCA_006409495.1. Classification (NCBI taxonomy): domain Eukaryota; kingdom Viridiplantae; phylum Streptophyta; class Magnoliopsida; order Saxifragales; family Crassulaceae; genus Sedum; species Sedum album. The sequence continues at coordinate 114,291 of QZGG01000465.1, forward strand.
AAATTTAATTGCTCAACATTAATTTTAATCAAAACTAATATTTAAAATTAAGTCATTTCGTATAAAAATTATTACAGTATTAATTTCTCTTATAATAAATTATTGTGTTTAACATTAATAATATCAATAATCATTATATGTTGGATATTGCGAAAACCAAGAAATGTTTATCGGGAATATATAATCGTTGGGCCTCTTGGGCTTGTTTGTTACAACTCCAGCGACTCCAAAACAACCAATCAAACCATGCCACGTGTTCAAGACACTTCTCAAAGACTCAAAGAGAGTCGTTGACTGACTTAATCTGAGCTTCATCTGGTAAGTGTTCGGTCTTCTTCAAACCTCGTCTAGTCTTGCGATTTTCAATCCGTCGTCGATCGCTGCGTGTCCGTTGCTATCAACCTATCATCAACATGATCGGAGCTTTACATCTGCTCAGCTTACTTCTGCTGGTGATATCGCCGTACGCAGCGCAATCAGTCCGATTCGATCTTCAATCAGGCCACACAAAGTGCATCGCTGAAGACATCAAAAGTAATTCAATGACCGTCGGAAAATACCACGTCGTTAACCCTAACGAAGGACACCCTTTGCCTGATTCACACAAGCTCACCGTCCGGGTACCATAAAGTTCCAATCTTTGAGATTAGGGTTTTGAATTGTTTTGATTTGGGATTTTGAATATGTGTTTGATTGGTAGGTAACGTCGGCTTATGGGAATACTTATCACAATTCGGAAAATGTGGAGATTGGTCAGTTTGCATTCACTGCGCCGGAAAATGGAGATTATATGGCTTGCTTTTGGGCGCCTGATCATAAGCCTGAGGTGACTCTTAGTGTTGAGTTTGAGTGGAAGAGTGGAATTGAGGCTAAGGATTGGCCTAATGTGGCTAAAAAGGGATCTGTAGATGTGAGTTCTTTCAGCTCTTGTTTATCATGTTTCATCTTGTTTGCATTGTACGCTGTAGAAAGGGAAAAGTGTGACGCTCAAAATTTTCAGTAAATATAATAGGTACTGTAATTAACCTTGCGTGGACCGAATTCAGCTTGCTAGGCAAGTTGACTTAGTTACTAACTTACTACTCATTTGTTTGACTTGAGAATATGAATGGAATTGAAATGTATTCACGTTTAACGTTTCTGAGAGAAGTAAAAGTGTATACTATTATTTTTGCCTTTCTGGAGTTTTTCACATGTTGCCTCAAGCTCCAAGTTAGTTTTCTTCGATATTCAGTTTCTGTTACCACCAGAACGTCAGCGTTAGATGCTGCCCTCCGTGCTTTCTTGAAAATTGATGCTCCTTTGTGAATTTACCTGACAGCTCATTCCATCGCTACCATTTTCAAAATGTTTGCAAAGAGATCGGGTGTTTTATTTTCTTAAATGGGGTTACTGATAGTAGAACAACTGAAGAAGGATATCTAACTTTTCACAACTGTTTTCAGGCGTTGGAGCTGGAGCTAAAGAGGTTATCCGACACAGTCGCTTCTATTCATGAAGAGATGTTCTACCTCCGCGACAGGTATAAATGCTGTCTCAATAATAATAACACACTGATCACTGAAATAATCGTGTACCAATATTTTTCCATGTAAATAATTGTTCATGGAAGTTATTTTCTTTCTTAGGGAAGAAGAGATGCAGGAGCTCAACAAATCCACCAATTCCCAAATGGCCGTGTTCAGTTTTCTTTCCTTGCTAGTATGCCTGTCAGTTGCCGGCCTCCAGTTTTGGCACTTGAAGACCTTTTTCGAGAAGAAGAAACTCATCTGATGGCACCTTATATCTACCACCAATTTGATGCTCTTTTACGACAATATTTATCTTGAAAATTCTAGCAATACGATTCTAAGATATTGGTTTCAGTTTATTAGACACTTTGCTCATTAATATTTGGGTACTATAATTTCGTGTTCTACTCAAGCAACTCGAGCAAGTTCGTTATGTGATCTGAACTAATGATACTTTGCTATACATTTTCTTCAGGTAGTGTCTAAACCTTTCCAAGTCCAGCTTTACATTTTGTTGTTTTAGATATATTTCCATTACATCATTCTTCCAGCCTCCTCTTGAACCCACTGGGTCTCTGATCAGAGGATGCTCAACTCCGTATTTATCAGTTAAGCTACTCTCATTCGCAAGAATGTTATACTGCACATACTCCAACCCTATGTCTTTTGCAGGTTTCCCAAAGCATGCTTCAGATACCCACTCAGCTCCAATGGGAATGATTTGCAGAAAAGTTGAACCAGGACGAAGGAATAACATGTGCGTTAAGGCCGCTCCATGAACCCCGATCAGTACATGGCTGGACTGGAGCAACTCATATGACTGCTTTAATGGAGTTGCACTAGTTGGCTCGAATTCTATCACTTCAAACCCTTCCTCCATTGCAATGCTTTTTACTTCGTTCTGGTTCGTAATAACTCGACCACCTGAACCACTTCTGGTAGCTAAAACTAGCCGTGGTTTGATTAGTTTCACAGGTTCAATTCTCTCGAGTTCTTTAGTACCCTTCGAGCCGTAGGCCTTGTCCAATAAGGTAAGAAAATGACTGAAGTTCTTACTGTTGGATACACGCTTTGGCTCGATCGTCATGAATCCATGGGACACCAGTCCGACCGAAACAGACTTGAAACAATGACTTGTATTATGATTGTCCAAATCAATAACAGGGTACTTGCTAAAAGCGCGCAAAATATCTCCATACTTCTGCATCCACCAATTTTTGGCATTCGATATGATCAAAATGATGTCATCTGATCCATGGAACACATCATTGATTGTGATAAATAAGGGAATAAACCCATCATTGAAGTCATGAAAGAAGTTCCCAGTGTATCCTCCCGCGCTGAATACTAGTGAGGGAACGTCATGTCTAACTTGACATGGTTCGACCTCAGGTGACGTGACAAGTGTCACCTCTTTTATAGATGACATTCTGAAATTCTCCCATTTACGTGGATATGGCTTTAGTTTTTCCTCCAAAATGGGTTTGATCGAACTTTGAGTGACGAAAGTAGGCTTTGTTTGATCAAGTGTCACTCGGCCGTGAACTGTGCATATGTCGTACTCTCGATGTGACCGGTCGCAGCTAATCCTTCGAGAATTTGATTTTATCAAAGGTGGTGGCAGATCACTTGAGGTTATTTCTGAGAACAAAGAAAAATGATGAATTTTGGGCATGTACAGAATAAGTAAAATCAAAAGTGACTAGATATTTTTGACAAATTGGGATACATTTTGTTGCTCTTCTTGCACCAAATCGCAATGCTTAAGACATTTTCAATAAATCAAAGTTTAAGAAATCAGATAGAAAAATTCAGGTCACCTTGGATTTCAATGGAGCTTGAAAACTTGGGTATCAAGCTTGTTGACAAATTCATGTCGAATATGAAGCAGACCACAACAAGTGAAGCACACACAATTGCAAAAACTGCATCTGTTTGCTTTAGTCTTCCCCGTTGTATCTTCAGCATAGTTGCCTTTTCGCTCTCAGGTAACAAAGGTGGCGCTCTGCAAAGTGCTCCAGATTATGCATCATTCATCTTAAGATATCTACTTATATATTCTGAGATATGCAATGAGAAATATTCCATTGCTATTTTTCTACATTCTTATAAAAAGGGTATAATGCATAGTTAGAAGTTACTCAAATTTGATTTAGACGTGCAATCAGCCATTGAATAATGAAGTCCTAGCTGCCTCAATCTCATGATCTTATAGTTTGCATTGAAACTTAAAAACTGATATTTGAATGGTCTCATTTTTGTAGACAATTAGTATAACATTCCATAAGGCAAAAGTACTTGACATATGACTACTCAACTGTACAACCATACCTGTATGGTAGAGGTTGACAATGAAATGAGATGATAATATATCAAGTATCATAATCCCTCCAGGATTAGGACACTTTATCTTGAAGTCTGTATAGGGTACCCTTCAAAATATATAAAAAAATTGGTCAATGGATCCAGATCTCATAGGACATGAACTCAAAAAGATATTAAGTATTTACAATTAAATTACCAACTCAACATAGGACATGTACAACATTATATACTGAAAAACTTCAATCTATCTTTACTATAATTTGTATACTTCAGAACTAAGTTTCAAGTATTAAAGCTATGCTATGGATTGAAAACTCACGGATTTCCTTCCGGAAGCGAGGAAAATCATTTGTTCCAGCTCTCTGAAATTCATCATGCTTCTATAGAGCTGTAGGCAGGGACTTTCATTAAGCCTGTATTTTTCATTTTTGATCTCACCTTGCCGAAGTCAACCCAATTTCCACCTTCGGCGTAAACATTAGATAGTAAAGTGTAGTACCCTGAGTCATCCGTTTCAATGTCTAAAAAATTATTTTTCATGCTTTTGATAAGGTCCATCCTTCCATGGATTCTGCATCCATTCAGTAGGGCACCCCAGATGCTGGCTTCCACTGGAATGATGCAGATTTTATTACCTTGTATGCTCCGTTAAGGTCCCCAGCTCGACTCAAAAGATCTATGATGCATGCTAAATGCTCTGAGTTAGGCTCAACACCGAATTTCTGCATCATTTGAAAGTAGTGGTTTCCTTGTTCTACATAACCGGCGTGACTGCAGGCGGAGAGAATGTTCATGAAAGTAACTTGATTTGGTTTCACTCCAGAATGGATCATCTCGTCGAAAATTGAGATGGCTTCTCTTATTTGGCCATGCATCCCGTAGCATGATATCATGGCACTCCATGATACAACACTTTTGTCTGCAATGCTGTTGAAAACTCTACGTGACAGCTGCAAGTCTCCACACTTGCCATACATGTCGGTCAATGCAGTGTCAATGAAGGTGTTTCTGCTTACTCCATATGTAATCAGCTTGTGGTGGACCCATTTTCCTTTCTCAATATACCCCATGTTTGCGCAAGCTTGGATTACAGTTAAGAAAGTGACATAATTCATCTCCAGCGAGTCTTCATACATTTGATCAAACAGGTTTAGTGCTTCTGTTGAGTTACCGACCTGAGAGAATCCAGATATCATTGAGTTCCATGTCACTACACTTTTTTTCTGAAACCTGTCAAAAATCTGATACGCTGAGTCAATGGAGCCACATTTTGAGTACATGTCAATCAGGGAATTGACAACAAACTCATCATGGGAGCCTATCTTGATAGAATGACAATGAATCTGGCAGCCGAGTTCAGAACAATTCATGTCTGCACAAGCTGATAGAACACTTGATAATGTGTAGGCATCTGAATATACACCTTGCATGTGCATTTGAGCAAGGAGCTTAGTGGCCTCCAAAAGCAACCCTTTCTTGACATGAGCTGAAATGACCACATTCCATAATATTACCGTCTTCTCTGAAATGTTATTGAAAACCTCTACGATGTCTCTGATTCTGCCATGATTTGCATAGAAGTCGATCAGTGTAGGTCCTAAATAATCAAGTTCAAATGCCATTTTGAGAATGAAACAGTGAACAGACTTGCCTTCTTTAAGGGAGCCTAGGCCAATGCATGAGCCTAAAACACTAGTCATAGTCACTGAATTAGGCTCCGTCTGAGTCCTCAGCATTTCTGCAAATATTTCAATTGCCTCTTCAAAACAACCAGCCTCATTATAGCAAAATATCATACCAGACCAAGATGAAACACTGCGAGGACCGGTAATGCTCCTAAACAGAATTTCAGCACTTCTCAGGTCACCACATTTGCCATACATTACTGTGAGTGAGTTATCCAATAAGTTGGTTTTCTCCATCCCCATTTTAAGGACATGGCCATGAGCAGACCTGGCATATCTCAAACAGCCCACTTCTCCGCAAGCTTCTGCCACAGTCAGCATTGTCACCGAATCAGCGCTGACATCTGCATGCACCATTTTGCAAAACATCCGTAAACCATCCGTAGCTACTCCATTTTGAACATAACAGGAGATGATTGAAGCCCAAGCAACAACATCTAACTCAGGCATTTCATCGAACACCTTACATGCACAATTCAAAGACCCCAGCTCCCCATACATACTCATCAAACTTGTATCAACAACACCATCCCCACAAAACCCTAACTTCACAATCCTCCCATGGACAACCTTTCCAACCATTTCATCACCAACTCAGCAACAAGCTCTCAAAACAGACGGATATATAAAGCTTGTAGTCTCAACATTCTGACAAATCATATCATGGTAATGAAAAATAGCAGCTTCGAACAACCCATTCCATACAAAGCACTTGATCAACACACCCCACATGAAACCATCAGGCTTGTGGAATGTGTTGAACACTAACTGAGCTGATTCAGGAGAACCCATTTGACTGTAGAACTCAATGAGCTTGGTTGAAGCTTGTGGGCTTTGGCAATGGCCGAATGTTAGCAGATGGGAATGAAGCTGAGTTAAAGCTCTTAGGTTTTTGCATGATTTGAATAAAGGTATGTAAAGACTCATTTTGGTATAACCACTTAATTGGGTTTCAGATGGTTTTCAATTGCTATACTGTAAACCCTAAAAACATTTGAGTGAATGAAATCAGACGTGGAGATGATGGATTACTGAATTGCCGATGATCGCCTATCTCCTAAATTCACACCCTCGGTTAAATAATAGCAATTTCATTACAGGAAATATCCGACTCAATTAAAGTATCAAGAACAGCTGATGCATATGTAATGATCAGAGCCGTTATAAGTCTAGTTGTCCCATTACGCATGTTATGCTTAAATGACCACAACGTAGAGCATTTATTTTGAAAAATCATGCTACACAAATGAAGTGTGCTAGTAGCATAATTTATTTAGCTAACTTCCACATAGTTCCCATCCGATGAGACACCAGAATTGACGTATGACAACTTCAGCATATAATGACAATTTGTTTTGTTGATTCACTTACAGACAAATTAGGCTTCGCCAAGCTCGGTCAAGCTCGGTTAAACCGGAAAGTCAAAAGGTTTCAAATGCCCGTGGGCTTTGTGATTTTAATGAAGCGCCGTCCGGCCCGATCCGAATTTTTTAAAAAAGTCTGAATTTTTAGGATCGGGCTGGATTCGGACCTTACGATTTAGGACTCGGCCCATTGTACACCCGTACTATAGTAAACTCGTTCTGAAACAGGTGACTCTTGTTTAGAACATGTAAGAAGCAACATTGACAGCGATATGTCAGCATAGTACTCCCTGAAGCTGTTGTCTGCGAGCCAAGCGACAAGAGCTTTGATAGACCTGTCACCCGATGTTCTCGGATTTAGACACCAGATGACAAATTCAGTGCCCAATCTTTGACGTCTAGGGTCATATCATCAATCATCATATGTTAAAAAACCCTTTGTCACATACTACAATCTTTAGGCAAGCATGGCATCTATGGACATCAATAGAGAAATGAAACATATTACACGCTGATGAAACGATGCTAAGAAGTTAGAAGCCACTGTAAAAAAGCGGCGGCGAGGAGGAGGAGGATGACGAGGAGGAAGGTAGTTTGTCGAGGACTTGCAGAACTTCCTTCATTGACGGTCTCTTTTGCGGCATAGTTGACACACAACTGATCCCAAGCTTGAAACAAGCCATTAATGCCTCTTCTTTCCCCTCCACCTCACCTCTAATTGTCACATCTGCCATCCGTATAACCCTGTTCCTATCCTCCACAAACAACATTTCCATGTTACTCTGCCCTGACTCATCGTACGAAGTTACCTTCCCTGTCAACAACTCCAAAAATATCACTCCGAATGAATACACATCCCATTTTGGGTTTGGCTTTATACTCCTAAGCGACTCAGGAGCCGCATAAGGAGACATCCCAAACGAGCTAGGACTTGGACTAGGACTCGGTCCAAGTCCCATCATACCCGTATCGTGAAAACTATCACGTGACGCAGTAGACCTCTTACTCCCAAATATCCTCGACGACCCCGACACTTTATTACTAACATCTCCGGACAACAGTCTTTCAAGTCCAAAATCTCCAATCTTTGGCTCAAAATCAAATCCTAGTAAAACATTACTCGGTTTCAAATTCCCATGTACATGTTTCTTCTCATGTATATAACTCAGCCCTCGCGCAACCCCTTTCGCTATCTTGAGTCGAATCTCCCACGGCAAAAGACAAGGAGATGATCCAGCCTTCCCTACCAAAATGCAAACATCCAAATTAACACATCACCATCATCTTAAAAAACAAGACTTTGTAACATAAAGTTAACAAACATGAAACACCCAATCCTTTTCTTTAATCAAATCCTCACTCCACACTAAAACAAAGTTGCTCAAAAGAAGAATCCTTTTCATTTAAAGTCAAGCATTTTGGTTACACCTACCACCTGCCCTTTTTAGCCCATCAAAAAATAAATAAATAAATAAATAATAAAACATAACTTACTGTAGCGTGCCGTGGAGAGGCTGCCGTTGGGGACAAACTCGTAAATAATGAGTTTTTGGTCCGGACCGAGATAGAAGCCTCTGACTCGAACCACGTTTGGATGGACCAGCTTCCCGATGGCTCGTATTTGATTCTCGAAATCTTTGAACCGATGATCCGGACCGGTCTCGCCGATTCGTCGAACCGCTAGAACCGAACCGGTTTCGAGAACCGCTTTGTAGAGTATGGTCGAACCGGTGGCGCCGAGAATGTACGCCGACGCTTTAAGCAGCGTTTCCAGCTCTAAGTCGGTGTCGCCGCCGTCAATTGCAACCAGACGCGCTGGTGGAGAGGTTGTGGAGGTGAGGTTGTTGGAGTTGGTTGTGTAGGATTGTAAACGGCGGCTGGATTCGTCGTTTTCGTCGGAGTCGGATGCGGACGTAGTGGACGATGCGGAGTCTTTCTCGCGCTTTGGTAAGCAGGCGCACCAGGCTCCGGTGTGTGGTGTCGGTTCTACTTCGAGTTGACTTGGTTGACTGCGCTGACTTGGAGGCGGCGCAGTGGGTGATGATTTGTCGGTGATAGCGTTTCGTCGTTTTTTGAGTCGGTAAACGTAGAAAAAAACAAACCCTAGGATCGCTATTCCGGCCAGATCGCCGATTACGATGCCTAAAATCGCGCCGAGACGGAGGCCTTTACCGTCGCCTGAGGAGTTAGGATTCGAACCGGGGATAGTTTTAGGTATTGCAGCGATGGCAGGAGGAGAGTCGGTGACGTTAGGAGGGTTGCTGAGAGTGGATGGTATTGGGCAAGGATTTTTCAACGGCCTGCCGCACAGATCGGGGTTGCCGGAGAAGGATTTAGCGGCCTGGTTGAGGAAGAGTCTGGTGTTTGGAATTTGACCGGTGAGGTTGTTGAAAGAGACATCAATTGTGGCGTTTTCTGGAACTTTGTCGGCAAGTGTTTGCGGAATTGCGCCAAAGAGTCTGTTGTATGAAATGTTGAAGTAAACCAGCTTCTGGCCGCCAAAATCATTAGATAAGGAGCAGTTGATGAGATTTGATGAAAGATCCAAATATTGTACAGAGTTGAAGTTGTTTGGCAGCTCACCGGAAAAGTAGTTGTTCTTTAAAGAGATCACTGTGAGATTTGATAAGCTGGAGAGTGTTGCTGGTATGTTGCCAGCCAGAGCATTGTCTGATAGGTTAAGGACTTGAAGATTCTGAAGCATTTGAGCCATTGTCTCGGGTAGCTCGCCCGATATCCAGTTGTTGGACAAGTCGAGAAAAGTCAGCTGGGACTGAAAACTCGAGTTGAGCATTGAGAATGATAGAGATCCGTTCAAAGAGTTGTTGGCGAGGTTAAGGTGCTGGAGGTGTTGAATGGTGAGCAATTCAGGCGGGATGGAGCCGAGGAGTTGGGAGTTTGGGAGGGAGACGCTGATTACTCTTGAAGAGTCAGATGAAGCGTCTTGGCAGGTGACACCATTCCATTTACATGGCGTTTGATCCCAGAAGTACCAGTTTGAAAGAACTTGTAGTGAGTCATTTAGAATTGAAGATTTAAACTTGAGCAGGAGAGTCCCATCTGAGTTTAGTCCAGAAGATGATGAAGCTAGCAGAAGGACTAGGAAGGCGGCAGTTTGACATCTCCACCATTGGAACTCCAGGTTGACTGACTTCATGATTGACAAAATAAGTCCCTACAGCTTTACCACTTTCATGATCTATTCTAATTTCTAGCTGTTTGTTGTAGTAGTAGCTAGGGGGGAAGTTGAAGATGGATATGAGTAGATAGATGGGTGAAGAGAGAGGCCAATGGAGTGAGAAAGAGGTCAATTGAAGTGAGATTGACTCAGGGGAGCATGTGAGGTAAAAGGAGCACTAAAAGGAAGAGGAATAGATTATTAGGAATTGAGAAGATGACCACAGCTCACCAAATGAAAACCTCCCCACCAATATGCCTTATATCAGGTCTGTCATTCTAATTTATAAAAACTAAACAATTCTTTCCTGAAACAATTGAATTCTCAACACATTTATTATGAATTGGGTAGCAACAGCTCATATTAAATTGCATGTTGTCATCAAATTTATTGAAGGCTGAGTTGAATTTACTCTATGGTTCACACTTTGGGTTTCTGCCTTTGTGGTTGACTTGCGTGTAGTTTATGCCGTGTGGCCGGTGTATCATTGGTGGTATTTTATGGGGAACTGTGAATGCCATGATACCTTATACAGTTATACCCTCTCAGATCAGGTTCTGAATATTTGTAGTGAGTGTCATGTTTGTGCTCTCTTGTCCTGTTTTGAGTTTTATAGAGAACTTTGTGTGAAATGGAACCTTTTTTGCAGAAACATAGTTGTTGAGAATTGAAAAGATTCTTCTGGTTATCAGAAAAGTTGAATACTGGTGGTGATGATGGGGGAGAATGTCATTGTGATGGTAGTCATTCAGCATTGTCTGGTAAGTATCTAAAGCTTTTGTTTTTATAACATTGTGGAGTATATTCAATATATAATGCCTAGATATTATTATATAAGGACATAGATTCGTTTACACTGAGGGAGAGTAAGCATATTTGTCTGCGTATTTGCAAGCACTAAGCTGCGTCTGCATTTGGTGACCATGTGAAGCGTAGTCACGGACTATCAAGAATCAGTAAGTTGGTGCCGCGGAAGGTTCTCTGTCTCGCTGATTTTAAATTGCCATTTCTTGGACCCTGAACACCTTTTTTGCTATATTTGGATGGCATTTGATATTCCAAGTATCGCACTTTAATTAGCCATTACGATTTCTCACAAGTTATTATTCGTTTTGTTTCAGGGTCACAATTCTGAAGAGCTGATGCTATTGAACCCTCACTGGTTCAGGTCCCTACTGCAGCTGAAACAGAAAACATCCTGTATTCTTCTGTTTTCTTTCCCACGAACCATGACATAATTGTCCACATTGCTGTCTATAACATTTAAATCTAAGATTGGTATATATCCATCCTATTATGGCTTGGGAACTTTTGCAGCAATCTGAAAGTCATACCGTATCCGTATGGTCAACACTTACCTCTCCGGGACAAAAAGGTTCTGTTTCTATATAGTGGTAATTTAGAAATTATGCTAGAGATGTTTCTGTAGTTTGGCTTTCCTAATGATTTGTGAAGGATACATTTACCGAAATCATTAATATGCCTTGCATACTAGTAACATATAGATTGAAGTTATTTGGAGTTTTTGGACACAACAATACAAGCATAATTCATTCTGACAATTCTTTTCAATAGAGATATTTTTGCAGCTCCCTTACAACACGTAAATTTACATTTTCAGGTACTTATTAACAGGCACGTATTTACAGGCGTAGATGACTTGCATTAGGTAGTCAGAAACAGAAGCATGTCGGGGGAAGTTTCCCAGTTGTTCTGAGTTTATTTGCCTTCTGTTTTACCTTTAACTCCTCTTTTTGTTTCTTTTTTTCAGCTTCTGCTCTTGCACCTTTTGCAACTGCATCAATGCTCTCCACTTCATGACGGAAATGCTGAAGGACCCTAGCTCTTTTCTGATCAAGTTCCTCTGCAATTCAATTTTTAGCAGCATAATGAAGTAAATGTAGTAGTGTTGTGGTTACAAGTTGAAACGTGAGCAAAACAAACCTCTCTTTTTTCCTTTTGGCGTTTGGCATTTTCCCTCTTTTTGCTTTCCCATGAATCAATTCTGCTTCTCAATGTCTCATACCTGTGCATAGTGATTGGCGATTACAATGTTTCTCATCGCCTCATCTAATGATATTAAAAGATAAGGTATGCTTGAACTGCTTGAAACCAAAGCTTTATGTTTTAGTATCTCGTTATGGCTTTTAATTCTCAAACCTGATTACCTTTTTATAATCTTAGCCATCTCTGTTCTCTCCCATGCATCAGCTCTTGAAGCTTGAATTCTGGTCCGAGGTGGGGGTGGGGTGGAGGTGGAGGTAGAATGGTGGCTCGCTGATCGAATGGGAAGCCAGTGCCAGGTTTTAGCCCGGATGTTTCAGGTCTTCGAGCTTCGATGCTATCCATTGATGGTTTATCGTCAGTGAAAGTTGGACGCTTTTTGAATGATGGTTTTGCTGCAATAGCAGTTTCCGTCTTTTTCTGGTCTTTGGGGTTCAAATGATCATTGGCGAAGCTAATTTTCTTTTTAATGGAAGGGGCCTTGCCCGGGGAATTGCCAAAGAATTTTCTGACAGAGGTGAGCTTTTCATCTGAACTTTCTGATTCTGAATCATCTGTGATACACAAATTAGTAAATGTTAACACGAGCAATGGTCTAAACATTACGAATTTAAACCAGTTGAACCAAACCTGTTAATGATTTCGATCTCCTGATTTTAGACGACGTGCCTTCTTTTATCTCTGAAGAACTTTTAGGCACCTCAGGTTCAAAAAAGTTATGACCTGAAAGTGACCAGAGTTTAATGTTCAATAAAATCCCATCAGTAGTTGAATTTCTAGCTTATACTGACAACTGTACTTACCCGATGATGATCTTGTTTTTCTTGTAGGCTCCCGCATTTTAGTTGATGCATTGTCTGTTTTACTTCTGAATTTAGTTGAAGAAGCTTCAGGAATCTCAAAGTCAGGTGCCTTCATCTTTGGATTAATATCATCAAAGTGAGTTAACTGCATACGCCGCAGCTGCTGCTGCCACTGCCGTGTAATCATCCCTGTCACTAGTATCGTAATCTTTGATCATGGTCCCAGAAAACTGTCTTTGGAACCAGTTCTGAGTCTTACTCTTATCTGCAAATCCAAAATGAAGGTACACAGTCAATTCTTTTCGTTTAAGAATACTATTGCAAAGCACAAGGTAGTATCCTGCATAATTTATATGTGACTAACTAATTACCTTTGAATGATGGAGTCCTCTGTGGTGGTATCCTTCGTCCTCCTATGCTCGAAACCTCTTCTATTCCTTCCTGTTTTGTATCAGAAAATCTCACCCTGGACAAAGCCAGTCAAATCTTAACACAACGTAGTTGTTCCGACCATTGCATGTTTAACATTATGGTTTATAAATTAACGTGCTGGTCGCTGGACTAGGAGTTTTTCTCACCTTGCTTGCTTGATCAAACTGTCCATAAGTTTCAAGAATGTAGCCTATCTTGAAATGATTTGGAAATTGGAATACATCAAAGGCTGTTTCTGCTTAAATTGATGGACAAGCGTGTATCGAGATTCAATCAGCTTTATGGTATTGGATAATATTAAACAAAAGAAGAAGGCTTCATGTACGGCTTTGCTTTACATGTAGCATACTCCTGCTAAGAATCTTGGTAAACCTCTAATTATTCTTAAAGAAAAGTATGATCCCTTTTCTCAAATTCTTTGCTTTCTTATGGGTAAAAAATACCCAATGAGAAGCTGATTTTAAATTTATTTTCAGACAGGAAAAGAAAATATTAAAAAAAATCTGCTCTCGTTGAGAGTCGAACTCAAGACCTCCCGCTTACTAAACGGGTGCTCTAACCAACTGAGCTACGAGAGCTTCTTGGCATCAAAAAAACCGTTAAGATTATTACTAGCCATCATATTTTGTTGTTGTTGTTTTTATTTTCTTTTAAAACCGATAATTTACTTATTTCTCTATTAAATTAGTATTATCTTATCTCTCGTGAAAAGTTGTTAGATCGGAAAAAATTACAGGAGAATGATTGGTTTGTTTTTGTTTGGTTGTTATAGAAAAAGTAATAAAATATATAAAAACAAACTTTTAATTAAAATTTTATGTCCTTTACTCCAATTTTTCTTGTTCAGATAAGATGACACTTTCAGAACCTGTCGAATTGATTGATTTCAATTCATCTGTTGGTTTATTGTGAAATGAATACACTGAGATTTAATCATTTGAGAGGTTTTAGTCATTAAGCTGACCCACTTCACCAATGTCCGACACATAATCAAACACTCGCAAATATCTACCTTAATGTCACCCTGCGATTTGACGAAAAGGGTTTCAACTTTCAATCCATCACTGCAGCTGTCAAAACGGGACATTCAATTTTGTCCACTAGCTTTAACTCACCATGCATTTGTTGGAAAATATCTTCAACTGATTGTAGATTTGATTTCGATGGCTGAAAAAGGCATCTTCATTATTGTTTAGATAGATAGGGTTTTTAAAGGTCTGAGCTTTTAACAGTCTCTGTGTTTCGTGATCTGGGTTTGGTGGTAATTTGTGTGTAGGAATGTCTACGAATTTTTCAGTTGTTTCTAGGAACCCTAGATTTGTTTTGTACTCAAATGCTGTTCTGATTTGGGGGCTGTTGGTAATGTCAGCAAGCATTTGTGGGTTAGAAGTTCTTAGCCATCAGTTAGGGAGAAGTGGCCGAGGAGTCTAGTGATTAAGAATGTGCTGGCAAGCAGAAGATAGAAATTAAAGAGCCTGTTACTTATGAAGGTTGAAATGCTACCCTTTGCTGTTTGATTTCGTGTAATCGTGGAGTTCAGATTGCATTCAGCGTATATTATGTGATTTGGTTCTTTTTGATGTAGGTGTGGAGAGTTCATTGAGTTCTTTTGTGCCGAATTCAGATTCAGTGGCGTCAAGTATTAAGTATCATGCGGAGTTTCACGCCATCTTTCTTGCTGGAGCCATTCAGTGCTCCTAAAGCATACTTTGCTACTGCTGAGAGCGTTCGAGATTTTCTTATCAAGAATTGGAATGCTACTAATGATTATTATGATAAACTGAATATGAAGCAAGCTTACTATCTATCCATGGAGTTCCTACAGGTTGCTTAAATGGTTTATATCAATTGAGTTTTCGAAATGAGGCAATGTTTCTTTAGTTTTTTGATTGATTTGCAATTGTTGCAGGGAAGAGCCTTGCTAAATGCAATTGGTAATCTTGAGCTTTCGGGGACTTATGCCGAAGCTTTGAAAAAGCTCGGGCACAATCTAGAAGATGTATCTAGCCAGGTCACACACGCAAACCATGTTGAATTTTATTCTAAATTCAAATGATTTCCTACTCCAACGAATTCAACGTAGGCTCTTGAATTTTATCATGTTGTCCTTGATGGATCTCTCAAATATTGTTCATAATTATCACCATTTATTGATTATCTGTTCAGGAGCCTGATGCTGCGTTGGGGAATGGTGGGCTTGGCAGACTTGCCTCGTGCTTTCTAGACTCATTGGCAACACTGAACTATCCAGCATGGGGTTATGGGCTTCGATACAGGTATGGTTTGTTCAAACAGATAATCACAAAGGACGGACAGGAAGAAGTTGCGGAAGATTGGCTTGAGGTTAGATTTCCTGAAGTCATTGTCAAGAATTATGTTGAACAGCTAAAGTCTTTCCCATTGATAAACATTTGAATTAGCTTTCTACATAAATTTTGAGATATATGCCAAAACATCCTTGAGGAATTTGATCTTTGCTGTTCAAAGGTTGACATGTTTTTCTTTCATCAGATGGGCAATCCTTGGGAAATTGTACGAAATGACGTCTCATATCCTGTGAAATTCTATGGTAAAGTCACCAAAGGATTGGATGGAAAGACTCAATGGGTTGGAGGTCAAGATATAGTGGCTACTGCCTACGACGTACCAATTCCTGGATACAAAACCAAAACCACTATAAATCTACGCCTTTGGTCAACAAAAGTTCCCTCGCAAGAGTTTGATCTGGCAGCTTTCAATGCGGGTGATCATCCTAAAGCTACCCTGGCTCTAAAAGAAGCTGAAAAGGTTTGAGCATGCCTCTGATTTTGATTCATTACCAGTTTCAATACTAGGGCCTTTTTGGCTGACCAAAGTTTATAATGATATTGATGGTTCCTCAAAATTTTGATTAGATTTGCTACGTCCTGTACCCTGGAGATGAGTCGATTGAGGGGAAGACTCTGAGACTGAAGCAACAGTATACACTGTGTTCAGCTTCTCTGCAAGACATAATTGCACGGTATGAGAGAAGGGCTGGAGGAGTAGTTAATTGGGAAGATTTTCCTGAAAAGGTTGCTGTGCAAATGAACGATACACATCCAACTCTGTGCATTCCCGAGTTGATGAGAATTTTAATAGATGTCAAGGGATTGAGCTGGACAGAAGCTTGGAATATTACTCAAAGGTACATGTATTTCTACCGCAATTTCCCTCAATCCAAACATCCATTTATTTCTCGATAAATACTCATATAATAATATCTGCAATGGTTGTTCTCTTTCAGGACAGTAGCTTATACAAATCATACTGTTCTACCCGAGGCCTTGGAGAAGTGGAGTTTGGATCTCATGCAACAGTTGCTGCCTCGACATATTGAGATCATCAAACTGATTGATGAAGAGGTAAACCAGTTTATCTCTTGACATAACAACATTCGACTTTTTCATGACTCATGACTCGTACCCTGTGTTAAAATGAATTTCTTGAGTTAATTTGACAGCTTGTTCACACTATTATAAATGAGTTTGGAACGGAAGATCTTGAGTTGCTGGATGAAAAATTAAAGCAAATGAGAATTCTGGATAACTTCGAGTTGCCTCCATCTGCCTTGGAACTGCTTGTTAAAGAGGAAACACCTGAGATTGAATCTGTAGAAGATTTGGATGTTAGTAAAGACGAAATAGAGCCAACTAAGAAGGCTGGTGACAAAAGTGAAAAAGAAGTTGTAGCAGCTGTCCCTGAGCCGAAGAAGGTGGTAACATTTGCCCCAGATCCAAAACAACCAAAGCTGGTCCGTATGGCTAATCTATCTGTTGTTAGTGGACATGCCGTGAATGGAGTTGCCGCAATCCATACTGAAATAGTAAAAGATGAAGTCTTTAACGATTTCTACAAGGTAGAATATAACTGCGTATCTCATTTTTCTGTTTTTGTTGTGTATTGGTTTGAACACATTGCATAGCACCCTCTCGCCATTTCTATCAACTGGATTTTATTGGAGTGATGGGTTTATTTTGTTTTTAAAAAATTATTCATAGCTGTGGCCGGAGAAGTTCCAGAACAAGACAAATGGCGTGACACCACGAAGATGGCTTCAGTTCTGCAATCCAGGATTGAGTCAAATCATTACCAAATGGATAGGAACTGATGACTGGGTGATAAACACTGAGAAGCTGGCGTTGCTTCAGAAGGTAAATTCCATTTCTAAATTTTGACACTTAGGTTTTATACTAATGGCTTTCACTCTAACCAAACATTTTTTTCTTGAAGTTTGCTGATAACGATGATCTGCAATCAGAATGGAGGGAAGCCAAGAGACAAACAAGGTTAAAGTAGCAGCGCTTATAAAAGAAAAGACTGGATACATCGTGAGCCCTGATTCCATGTTCGACGTGCAGGTCAGCTCTTCAGCTGGGTTCGTTTGGAAGCTTTTATTCAGGTTCCTAATTTTAAGCTAACTGTTTATCTCAGATAAAGCGTATCCATGAATACAAAAGGCAACTATTAAACATCTTGGGAATTGTTTATCGTTACAAAAAGATGAAAGAAATGAGTCCAGCTGAACGGAAAAAGAACTTTGTTCCTCGTGTGTGCATATTTGGAGGAAAAGCCTTTGCCACCTATGCTCAGGCGAAACGGATAGTTAAGTTCATCACAGATGTAGGTGCCACTGTCAACCACGATCCTGAATCGGGGATCTGTTGAAGGTACACTTAATTAGAAAAGTTAGTCATGTTGAAACTTCCATTCAACTAGATAATTTTTTCTTATGATGGAATGTTATGCATATCATGTTAGGTTGTGTTTGTCCCCGACTACAATGTGAGTGTAGCAGAAGTGCTCATTCCGGGCAGTGAGCTTTCGCAGCACATCAGGTAGCTTCCTTTTTTTAATGTAGCCCTAATGAGATCAAGACAAACCAAGTACCCACTTCTAAAGCTAGTCTCATATTTATGCTAAAATGTTGCAGTACGGCTGGAATGGAGGCTAGTGGAACCAGTAACATGAAGTTTGCAATGAACGGCTGCATGTTAATTGGCACCTTAGGGGGCCAACGTTGAAATCCGTGAAGAGGTTGGAGAGGAGAACTTTTTCCTTTTTGGTGCGCGGGCTGATGAAATTGCTGGCCTAAGAAAAGAAAGAGCAGAGGGAAAGGTAACATAATACACAAGTATACAACTTATTTCCGCTGCTTTCAAGTTGCAATATCAATATCAACATCTCAACTGTGTGAAATTACTTGGAGCAGTTTGTGCCAGACCCTCGATTCGAAGAAGTGAAAGCATATGTTAGGAGTGGGGTTTTCGGTTCTTACAATTATAGTGACCTTATGGGATCCTTGGAAGGAAATGAAGGTTATGGCCGAGCTGATTATTTCCTTGTGGGGAAAGACTTCCCTGATTACATTGAATGCCAGGAAAAGGTGGACGAAGCGTAAGAGACCAGAAGGTATCTAAAACCTGAAAATCGAAAAACTTTCTTTCTGTAGATTTAATCGAAGGTAAATGTATAACCTTTTTATTTTCTTTGTGGAACTAAAAACAGAAATGGACAAGAATGTCAATTCGGAACACGGCAGGATCGCACAAGTTCAGCAGTGACAGAACCATTCATGAATATGCTAAGGACATATGGAACCTTAAACCTGTCACCTTGCCCAAACCTTAAATATTTCAGTTCAAGTAGAAAAAGAGGTATTGGCAGATTCTTGTCAGCAACATTATGATCTGAATAAGAGCATAAATAATGGGTTTGCCTGGTTTCTGGTAAACTCACAAACTTGAGCTTTTAATTTACAAAAGCATTACATTTGTCTAAGAGCTAGTGAAATTAAATAATAAATTATATATACCGAATGTTTATAAATTCGAAACTATTTGATAAATGAATATTTAAAAAGCTGTCAGCCTCAAAATGATGTTTTTGGATACTACTCCCTCCGTCTCAGTTTGAGTGACACATTAGAGAATTTTCACCGTTTTTAAAAAAATTAAAAAATGTGAGATAAAAAGTAAGAAAGAGAATGAGTGGGATAAAAAGTATGAAAGAGAGTGTAAATGTAGAGGTAAAAAAGTTTCTATTTTAGAAAATGAGAAGATCATTTTGAAACATCCAAAAAGGAAATGAAACACTCATAATGAGACGGAAGGAGTATGAATTTTGCAAAAGACTGTTTGAAACTAAAATGTCTCAAAAGGCTGGAATGATGATAATATTATTGATACAATGTTTATCTAAGGAGGACAATCGTCACATAGACAAGCTCCTTTAACACAATTATACTTTTTACAGTCATTACATTCCTTCCAGCAATCCCACCAAATGTCGCAAATTGGAAATGGATACTTTTTATAAGTTTCAGCAGCTTCGACAACTCCAATCTCAATCGTCGAATATCCTAAATAAATAAATAAAATTGATAGTAAATTTATAAAGCACGCATATTACAAATTATATTGATTTTTTCGATTCAAACTTCAGTAATAAATCGTAGAATCGATGGATCGAATAAATACTAACTTGATCCGGAGCGTAGCAATAATATTAAAAAGAGAGTTGCAAGCTTAGAAAACATGTTGCTCCTGGGTAAGAATGCTTGCCAAGACAAATGTATGTATATATAGAGCTGTGGATCAGTAGAAACGACACAATTTTAATGATTCTAAGAGAATGAAATCTTATCAACTGATGCATTAAATTAGTTTTAGTTTTGATTTTAGGGCTGATGAGTTTTTTTCAAGGACACATAAATCGAATGTTTATACTTATGGTCAACTCAACATTAATGAAAACTTAAATAAGATCAATTGATTAGTTAAGAGTAAAGTTCCAGAAGGACCAAGTGTTTTTTGTAAACCCGTGAGACCATATCTACACCATTCGATCTTAAGATTTTAACGGTTCAGATTTTTTTGAATTAAATTATATATTAAAGGATTCATTCTCCTAAAATTAGGGTATAGAAACAACTACCCATTATTACATATTCGGTTATAAATTCTTAATAACAATCCGATGAAACATCATCAACGGCCATAGATTGGTTCTATTGTCTCACCAATATTTGATGTCTTTGAGGATCCGGACTCGATTAGTTAATTAATTAATTAATTAATTGCAGAAATCTCTAAAACATTATTCTCTACTGTTTCAATCTTCCAATTCAATCTCTTCTGTTTCTTTTCTGTATAGTTTTTCTTAAATTTTGTATTTTGGTTCAACCTAAAACATCTTCTAGTTTTTGTTTCCTTAACAAAAACTGACATCCAGACATTTTTATTTATTTTTTCATATGGTGCAAAAAATCATCGGTTTTAATTTTGTTCTTCGATTTTACAAAAACTTACATTTCTTTCATTTTAATATTTAAAATTGTGTGATGCATTTCAAATCTCATTGAATTAGGTGAATCTAAACTTCACTATATTAAATGGTGTTAAGTTCTAGGAGGACATTAAGTATTTGTGAGACGGTTGGACGAAATCTCAACCGTTGATTTGATTAATCTGATGGTTGAGATTAAAGTTAGTTTTTATTAAAGTTGGCGGTTGGATTTGCAAAAACACGGGGCGGTTAGATTTGAAGGTTTTTTTACTTTTAATCTCATCCGTTGGATTGATAAAAATCAACGGTTGAGATGTTGTCCGTTTTACAAAATTTTAGTTGTCTCCCTAGAACCTTTTCCATATTCTATGAATGTTAAATTGTACCCCCATAAATTGAAAGTTCTTCATATTCTCCTTTAAAATTCAAAAAGTTTTTTTAGTAAGTTATAAAAAAGAATTTTGAATCCACATTTATTCATATTTCTTCATTTATTATCTCACAATTTAATTGTTCTTAATTTTCATGTACAAGCTTAATAAAGAGAAATTCCGTCATCTGTGCTTACGGAGCAATTGTTACCTTTAACTCTATCAAAATACCCGTGCATCGAAAAAATTGAAACCTCAAATTTTGGGCAAAAGGGTAAAACAGATGCAACTCACATCAAACGTCAATTTCCCTAACAATGCTCGAGTTTTTGTTTTATGTTTGGTGACCATCCTATGTTATAATAATTATGAAGCCTACACTGATGACTGATTGAAATTTTATATTTGCACTGGATATGAAAACTCATACAGTAAAGTAAGCAATGTTTCAGGTAACTGTTAGTAGCTACAAAAGAACTGAACTTTTTCCTAAAACCATGTCGGCCAGCAAACAGTCGTCAACTCGACACATTCCTTAATTTACATTATACATATACTGTGAACTCTAAACCCGAGGTAACTGTCTCCCCAACAAAAAATTTCCTATTCAAAAAGAAGAAGTTCAAGACAGCAGTCCAA